>JRZD01020010.1:5715-28234 GCA_000826945.1 Eimeria nieschulzi
GTTGGATTGACGCTGTTGGCGCTATGGACTTTATTGGCGTTTTTCTATTTATTTGACGAGGGGAGGGGAGCTCATTTCTTTGCTGGCTGTGCCGTGGCGCTTGCATTCGCTCTCTCACTGTGCCTTGGATCCATCCAGACAATTGTATCTCTATTCAAGTGGAGCTCCCTCAAATACGCCATCGACTCCGACATGCAGGAGCATCTATTCGCCTCGGTAAGCTTGGAAGTACCCAAGCTCCTGCATTAGCATACACCTCTAGTTTAGCGGTTGTGGAATATTTTTTCCGAAACAGTGACCCACAAGCGTTTTTGAATCCCTCCGTGTTGCGCAGTTAAAACGTTTGAGGCCTGGATTGAATGCTCGAGATCCGTCGGTTGAGGGTATGGGAGAGCGAAGCAAGCAGCTGCGACTGGCGTGCAATTACTTCGTTGGTCAGTTCACAGGTTCCCTATATACGATCAGCCCCCCGAATGTTCGGATTATCGTTACTGTCCCCTTCCGGTTCATCACAGCAGGCAATATTTAATTTCTGGTGATTGCGACTGGAGCGGATCTTATACACCGTAGAGATTTTATCAGGTTTGTTTATTGGATATTTGATGTTTCCTTGCTCATACTTTTCTGAGCGTTTGCTTCTGCCTCCGTTCGTTTATTTTTTTAATTCAGAACTGATTACCCAGGGTTCTCCTTGCTTGGCAGTTAGTAGCATGGTGGAAAGGCGCTTCATTATGGCCAATTTGGCAGTTGGGGTGGCGGGTGCGGGCCTCATTGCGGTACTAGAGTGCAGCATCCAAAACAAAGGCAAAAGTTCCCCCACGCAGTACGCCGGAGGTAAGGGCTACTTGATTACTACCTCTAGCTGTATCTGCACGCAGTTCATTGTGTTTCTCGCTGTTATTCATGTTATAGTTTTTGTTGTGCTTGTCGGTTTGTATATAAGAGCTGTTCTTAACATTTTTTCTAAAAACTTAAGCAAACTCAGGTGTATCTAAGCTATTTGGCGGTTCTAATGACAACATGTATGGAAAGATGTCTATCCGTACTTGTGGTTGTTCATATCAGATGCGATTGCAACCGGGGCAGCCGTGTTATATTCAGTTTTGCTGCTGGTACTCTCGTACTGGTTGGCCACTGCACCAAGTCCAGCGCTCGTGGAACGAGCAGTAGAGAATCATACCGCTTTTCAGTATTTGTGGGTCTTAACCTTCTCTGACTTTCTCGTCGACAAGGGGGCGGTAACTGCAAAGGCAAGCAAAACTTTCTTCCCTCTTGTATTTTCCTGTACCTGCTGTCGTCTCGCCATCGTTCGACTAAGGCTTTTATGTTGTACAGTTACTCCGTTTTGCTGCCTTCAGTCTGCAGAAGACATCCGCCTGCGCCAGATGGAGGATTTTCCAAAGAAGTCGTCGTCGTATTTGGTGTCACTGAAGAACTCACCTTTCAACAGGACTAAAACCATGTCGACTATTCGCATCCGTGGACTTCCTATTTCTTTGAAGTGTTACTGGATGACTGCCAGAATCGTTTGGCAACTTCCCCGTGGAATATCGCCTAAAATTTTGAAGGACTTCCGTGCAGGGCAACGAGCGCTTTTGACTGTGAAAGCTGCTCCGCGGGATGCAGATGGCTCTGAATCACCTGCTGCTCCGTATCTCAAGTTAATTTGGTGCAGCAAACGCGCTGTGCCGGTAGAGCTCCAACTCCCAATTGGGTTTGACTCATTGGACTGCGAGTCTTCTGTTGCCGGGGGAATCCCTTTCCCGCTCAGGTCCTTTGTATGGGGGCAACGCAGGCCAGATGTGGGAAATGGAGTAACGAGCCAAGCGCCTATAGAAGTCATGCGCTTACTTGTAAGGCTGCTGCAAGGAGATTCAACGAATAACTTTTTGAAAAGCCAGACACGCCGTTACCTCAGTGAGCCAGCCCCACTCGCTTCCGCATCCTGTGAGTTTCCTCTCATCCTGCGCATCCCTGTTGACTTCATCGGGCGCGGCTCGTGCTCTTCATGTGGGGTACGGTCAAAGGATGAAAGGGGTGCAATAGCATTCCGCTCGAAGTTGAGGCATTCACACCTGCGAGGAGGACCGACGGTCGAACGGGGTGACGTGGAGATGGCATTTCCGAAAGGCACGACGAGTCACGATCCAGTAGCAGAGGCTCAAGTGGGGCAATGGACGGTGCAAAGTTCCTGTATCCCACCCGGGCGCCCGGTGCAACTGCACAGAAGCAGTAATCTGCGGCTGGATGCGTCTGGAAATGCAGCAAATGCTGAGTCAGCAATCTCCGAAGCGCACAGCCACCGTGAAGCTTCTGACGATGTTGCTGTCCTTACATTGCTTTTCGCTTCGGAGGAGCAGCGTGAAGAATTCAACGGTTACTTAGAAGAAGCCCTATGCTCCTAATAACTGACAAGGACGGGATGTATAAAATTGTCCTGTTTCGACTTTTTTCTCAAGAACTTTATTTGTAGTTTGTCATTCTAGGAACATTGGTGCTCCATCATATCAGCCTCTTTGGAGTGGCAAAAGCATTCAAGACTGCACTGTCTCCGCGCCGTTGTGTCTTCAATTTGCTTTCGAAAGCCGAGTCACCGCCTGTATCTATTGGACTGTTCTATTATCTGTAGTAGGCGCTTAGCTGATAGCCCTGTAACTCCCCGGATTGCCTCCTCTAGCGATGGTGTGATCAAAACGCTTTGGCATGCCAGCCCCTCACTGTAAAACCAGCATTAGAGGGTATTTGCGCCCATCTCACCAAGCCGCATTACATGTGAGCACGCAAAGCCTGCATTAGCTCCTCCGGATAAACGCTGCTTGACCTTGTAGCCGATTCCACCGGAAGACAGATGGATGCTTACAATAGCTAGGTGCAGAAATCAGAGCAACCAAAGACGGCAAGCTGTTCTTCCATTTGAGGAAACCTAAACCGCGCGACAAGGAAAAACGGTCAGTTTCAAAGTGTGCAATTGAGCTGCCACCCTCTCTATTGCCTTACTGTTCTGCAGCAGCACCTCTAGTGCGCGAAAAGCAGAAGATTGATACAGTCTCACTCACTCAAAACGCACGCATCGCTGCTCTACATAATGCTGCACCTTTTCAGCGCTGCCTCTGCTGATAAGGTGCGTTATAATAACCACTGGGAGACGCCGTCTGGCCGTAACTCGAGAACGAGTCTCTGTACGGAACTTGTTGATGCACAAATTGCGGGTATACCTCACTAGGCATGGCCTGGAAGTAAACAACAGCAAGAAGGCATAACTAGCAACCCAACATGCCCGGCCACAAATGTGAAGAACTGGCAAGTACCATACAAATTATATGCAAGATTCCCATGATGGCACGTCCTACCAAAAGGGTCACGGAATTTAATAAGCTACCACGCGCGACAACGTGAGGGATCGTGTGTCATGCCTTACTGCGCCATGATTGATGTCGCCTTGCGCCTGCGGGTGTGGCGGCGAAGGAGTGAACGGGTATATGTTTTGCTGCATTAGCGGAGCCATGATGGTGGAGTCAAAACTCTCCTGTGCGCACGGGCAAGAGAGGGCACCCACTCTTGCCCATCCTGTGGAGAGCTGCCTATTTAAAGAAAGTGCAACAGCTAGGAATACCGTAGTGTAGCCTGCACCCAAAATGTATCCTACAATGTGTGCAACTCACTGCCACCGCCTCCTCTTCAGTTTCAGCTGGCAGCGCCGGAAGGTGGCGCTGTTGCCCTCTGATGTTGCCACCCTTCCGGTGCCAAAATGTGAGGAGAATCAGAAGGGTGGGGACCCATTCAGTCACGAAATAAATCTGGCGAAAAACAGGTAGGCAACAAATATCAATTATATGTGCTCGTAACGCTTAGCTGCCTATCGTTCCCCCAATATCCAGCTACTGAAAATGGCAACAAGCCCAAAACCGCCAACATAACCACCAGCTACAAATAACCTTTGACGACCCAAGTACACAAGAAAGAAGCAGAAATAAGGGAGAATCTGCTCAGCAATCTTTACGCACCTGCTGAGCACGTATGAGAGGCTGGACACTTCCCGCTGGGGCGAGATGCAATGGATGTAGTGGCGGCGTGGCGCCTTTGAACGCCATGAAGGAGCGAAAGCCGAAAAGAACAGGGCATACCAACGACAGGAAAATCACCTGGAAACAGAGCACAAAGCAAGCTTTTCCCACCTTTCTCACTAATCTCCAGCATGCGCCTGTACATCAGAAAAATGTCGACGTCTGCTTTTCAGCGACAATGGAGCTAAAATGCAGTGATGGGATGGCACTTGTCTTATCCCCAGCCACTTCTCAAAAACCTATGGAATCTGACCCCTAACTGCTTTGGCTGTACAGGGCATGCAAACCCCACCAGGATAACGCAACGTAACTCCAGTAGCAAACGGGATAGAGCATTAGCGCAGCCGGTCCGTCTGTGCCTTCTTACTCTGCGAATAATGCTGCCCTTTCTGGTGGCAGACTTGCTCCGTTCTGCGACTTTTTTCGCCACCTGTGCACCGGGGACCAAAAAAACAGAGACCAAAAACAGGTTTCCCTACTGTTTTCGCTGGAATGCCAATGATAGTTAAAGCTGCATAGTGCATTTGCGCAGTTCGGCATGTTTCTATGACCAAATGCTTGCCTTGATTCCATAGAGCAGGAAAGCTAGCGCTTCTGCGCCGAAAAGAAGCGCCTCAAGGCCTTGAATGAATGCACAAGCTGCCCGCTTGGCTTGTAGAAGCACCGCCACAGACATGCAGAAGGCGTACGAAGCAAACAGCACCACTGATGAGAAGGAGTGCATTCGCCTGAAACGGGCAAAATGCATTGGCCAGCGCCGCCACACGAATGAAACGTGCACTACACATGAGTATGAGAAGGCCTTGTGCTCAGATGTGAACGTATGCACCTATGCCCCACACTCCCCATGTGGCTGGGACTCACGAGAAAAGAGGATAAGCAACGAGATTTGCAGCGTAGTATATCCTCGCCCAGAAAAGAATAACAAGTGATACAGCGCTGCAGAAAATGAGCGCCGGTAGAGAATCCAGCAAATAAACCAGCCACTCCTCATCCAACGAGAAGTTGAAGGCCGGAGGCGTTTCGCCGGCATCAACGGAGTTCTGGTCAGCCAAAGAGGGCGCATCTTTGCCCTCAGACGGAGGAAGGGCGCCACTCCCTTGCATAACGACGCGGTTATACAGGAAAGCGGTGCCAAAGAGTGCAATGGCGCGAGCTGCACTCAATAGACAAAGAGAGAACGATGAAGAGCTACAGCCAATAAGTTCAAAGCTATGAGAAAGTATACCTCTTAGTGAAGGCAGGCACAAGCGCGGCAAGGTGCGAGTGATAGGGAGATGCAAATGAGGGTGGGGGGTCGGTTTGCTGACAGAGGGAAGAGGCGAAGAGGAGAGATATGAAAGAAAAGCGCGTCTGGCCACCAGTGAGGCTTATACGTGACAACGGTGCAGGGCTGCTTTCCCCAGGACCGCCTGTATGGAAGGATGACGGAGTTTTCAGTGAGGAATGCATCTTGAGCAGTTGACGGAGCGTCAGGCCATCTAAAAGAAGGAATAGCAAGCCCTCTGCTGTCAATAACAGGCTAGGCGATGCGGAACTTCCAACGTCCCACATGGCTGCAGCTGCCAAACAACCCATACGGGACTCGCCAGCCTTCACTCGGTCACAGCAGAGTGGCGGCAAAAAGACGTTGGGGAAGCCTTGAGGGAGTAGGGGAGGTCGGCGTTAGAATCAGAGAATCAAATGCCTCCCCCTCCGTTGGTCCGCCGATGGAAGGATTTGTCTGGTTGCTACAAACTAATGAAGCGCCTTTACAAGGACATCCATACCACCTCTCTAATGGTACACAGTAATATTGGGGGGGAAGTGACCACAAGAAACGCTACACTAAAAGTATTACTACGCGCCCAATCAGGTCCAGCTGATGGGAATACGCGTTTCCTAAGCTGGTTGCTTAAAGGTGAGGATATAAAGTTGCTTTAAATTCCCAGAAGTTGCCTCAGGCGCAACTCCCAATGGCCTAAAATCAAATTACGGCGGTTGCGGCATTCCTGCGAGAAAGGCGCTGGTCCATTCGAGATGCTCAAATCATACAAGTTACCGACAAAATTTAGAGAAGAAATGGGAAAGGAGACAGAAGGGATGGACTTTCTTACGATGAAATCGAGGGTGGTAGATGGGGAGCGTACTCAAAAGGGGAAATAGTGGAATAGGGCTTCCAATGTGTACTTTAGTCTTCTTCTGGTGTTGTTAATAGAAATGCAAGCAAATGAAAAAGTGGAATCTCAATGTGAAAAACTCGGGGAGCTTCAGGCAAATAACCGTTTGCTTGAAGTATTTCTGCATGCTCCTTGGGATGAGCATGTAGTGCAACAGCCACGTGATAAGGGATACCCACTCTTTCCCTCGCTCTTCACAAAAAACTGTTGGAGATACTTACACTGTTTGTGCGGTCGTGAGCGTTGGTTAGTTTATGCTTCGGTGAGTTGCAATAGGCAGGTAACTGTAGGAGTCTGGAAGGGGAACTGTGGGGATATTTGCTATTGTTAGTAGAGGGCTGGCCTTCCTGGCTCGTAACTTCCCTTATAAATGTTTGACTCTTGATTTTTATATGCCTGCAAGCCAGTGGAGGTTGGAGTTGTTTTCCTACGTACTGTCTAGTCCAGTCCTAGTTTCTTCCGGAGCCGGTAGCGTTGCGTCTAGGTTTCCTTGTGGTTGCTAGTAGTCTCCCTTAATAGAGCAAAGTTACTGCTTCAATTCTTTATAGGGATTCTGGGTTGCCAACAGCTTGCGGATGGCACATCAGATCGTTGGGAATGGGAACTGTCTTACCTGTAAGATGCTTATAACATGTTATTGCGTATGTTGGATATCACAGTGTTTGTCTGTTTGCTGCAACTTAGAAATACTTTAATTAATGTCCTCAGTTATATATGATTGGAATGGTTAAGCCTGTCCATATGAGGAGCAGTAGCCCAGCTCGTAGGATGATGTGTTCGGATGCGTGCACCCCCAAGGCGCAGTCTAGCTGCACCTTCACCGCATCCCCTTACCGTTTGACTGTGCTGATGCCAGCATATCCTTAGAGAGGCAAGCGGGGCAAAGCCAGATTTTTTTGGGGATTAATTGTTCTTAAGTTATTGTTTCGTGTCAGTACTTACGGCATCTAAGCAGAGGCATAAGTCCGGCCGGTACAGCAGGTTTGTTTCTGAACCTCCAATTAGCAGGTTTCCGATGTAGGCATCTTCTCAACTGTCCGGAATTGCTTTGCGTAGCTGCTCTCAGCCAGCTGCGCCCGTCTTGATTCTCCCTCAAATTTAACTATAAGCTTACCCTGCAATCCTTGGTTCTCGGCCTCTGCGGGAGTCCGTTGCTCTTTCAAGAATGCGTGCTGTGGGACTTAAGCCAAGCGCTTAGCTGCAGCTGACTCTTTCTCGGCCCAACTCTTGGTACGTTCTTGCGTGCTCATGCTGCTTGGAGCTTAGCCGAAAAAACGTGAGCCGAGGAGCTGAGCTCCGAGAAAGCGAGCTCCCGCTCTGCTACCCGATAATTGGCGCGACGCAATTGAGTGATCGGGTCTTTGCAGAGCGTAGATGAAGAAGATAACGAGCTTGTCCCGACCGAGCCCACGTATCCAGGAGCTCTGCTGGCTGGCCTCTCTTAGGATTAAGCTTAGGTGGACTCGGAGGATCCAGCCGCAGATACGGTGAGCGGTCTTTATTGTGTGACTCTGTGGGCTGTAACCGGTTGCGCCTGTTTGTTCCCCATCGGCGCGACGCCCACAGGTATTGTCCCACGTTTACAACGTTCGGCCGGAAGCGACGATCAGACCCCACAAGGTCCGTTTGTGCAAGTCAGGGCGGTCGGGATCTGAAGCTACGTCGATGTGAGTCGTTTCAGTATACCGGTGTGTTATAGACTTAAGCTAGTCAAAGCTCAGTACAGGGATTCACGTGGACACAACCGAATGTATTCGGAATCAGGGGGATAAGGAGCAAGTTGTGGGATCCGATAGTCCCTTGAATGTGCGCGAACGAAACGGTCTCGGTGAAGGGAAAAGTACGTATAGAGCTCCGGTTAGGAAGGAAGAGCCGGCAGTCGATTGTCTTGCCCGTCGTTCCCGCAGACTAGGCCTGCATCCATGACCTGGTGTCTGCGGCTCGAAAAAGCCTCGAGAAGCACTACGTGGAACAGCTAGTCGTTACGGCAGACCTCTCGACGGGACTTCCGAACCTTGAAGGTAAGGAGGAAACAAAGTCAGAAACTTCTTCGAGGCTCTTTTCGATGCCTACGAAGGTGGCTGTCCAGGAAGAGACGCACAATGCAACCTTCAGGAGGTGGGTGCCTACACGTTCCCACACCCTCGATCCACGCTAGCGTCACATTCTGTACTCATGGGTGGCACGCACACCTTGCACAATCTATAGCAACTTTCTCAAGCACTTAACTTTTCGTTTGTTTGGTACCACTATTCAATAGATGCTCAAAGCATCCGTTTGTCAGTCCCGTGTGCAGCCGTTCCTGCTGTGCCCCTGTTGAGGTTGTCTGCTATCACGTTCTAGGTTCGCAGTAGTGCCGCGAGCCTCTGCGAAGAACCGCTTTAGTGTGAGCCGAGTCTGGCTTTATTGATTAGGCCCCTTGTTCTGCTTCCCACATGTGTCGCTTAGTTTCACGAAGTTCTTGCTAGACCAGATCCCTGCCCTTCTGCGCATTATCACGAGTTGCAGTCAACACGTCCTGTAAGTTGTTTAGTTGTTGCGAAGCATAAACATACAAGGTCCTGTATCCAACCTCTCTCTCTGAGGCTGGTTGACATGCCTATAGTGATCGAGCTTGTAAAGTTGGTGGATTCCAAAACTAGCTCCATACCTCTGTCGTACTGCTGTTGGTATTGTGGCGGTTGCTGTGGAAGTGACCTGTTGTTTACGTATCGATCTGCTTTTGGCTATCGTGTTGCAATAGGCCTAGAAAAGGTATGCCCCAAGAAGTGTAAAGAGTATTACGGCGTTGGTTTCTTGACTTTTAACACGAGCAGGAGCAATTAGAGTGAAATACAAGCCTCTGAATGGAAGGGTAGTCTGCTCAGTGGTGCCCTGTTCTGTTCTGCACTGGTAAGCGGGCAACTCCCGTTGGAGTTTGCCCAAGATTGGCGCCGCCCTGCCACACTCAAAGGCCATCAATCCCCGACTCGTAAATAATTGGGACATCTCCCCATGTTGAAGTCTAAAGGCTTTCACACGGCTACCTAAGCTAGCACATGTCTGTAACTCAGATACAACCAAGACCATGTTTAAGTTTAAAGGCTTTCACACGGCTACCTAACCTAGCACGTCTGTAACTCAGATACACCCAAGACAAGAACGTCGAGGGAATTAAAGATTTTTAAAATAGTTTGCCTTGGAGTAAACAAAAGATTTAAAAACAACGATAAAAGTCCATGCGTTTGTTTCATAACCGACTGCTTCCCCTGTGCTTGGAGCAACCTGCAACACCACATCCGCTTCGGCTGCGTTCTGGCATTTTGGCGCAAGGCTTCTTAAGGTCTGCACAGAGTTCAACGGGAAAACCAGAAGACCGTAAAACGCGATAACATTAACAATTTCGTGGTTCATGTGTTTTGTTTTTCAACCGTGACCGTAGATTGGACCTCGACACTAGTCACTACAGCACATGTCTACAGAAAATTCACACGTTCGCTAAAGTGCCAAGCTTTCTGAACTATCTATGTGAACATACTTTATTTGTAATTACCGCCAGGCTTGTGGGAAAGGACGCCATAGATGCAACGAGAGGTTTCGGGAAATCTATCCTCACCCTCGCCCTTATTACTTTCAGTGGTAGACAGATCTTTCTACCGCCAGTTTACTCTTTTCATACCCAATCAACACATTACACGACAGCAGCTTTTTGTTTTGGGGTATTGCCGGGTATAAGCGGTTACCTCTACTCATGGCAAGGGGGCTGTTTGCCAAGGCACATCTAAAACAGACCACGCAACAAAGCATAAAAACGTGTGAAGTCTTCCTTGAGAAACTCCCTTACATGAGTGACTCTTTCGAGCCGCTACACTTTAAGCCTTTCGTCTTCTAGTCGAGAGTTCGGGTAATGTTAAATAGGAAGACGGCTTTATTAGTTCGGTGCGAGGGCATATGAAAACACGCTGGCAGAAAACCACTCGAATTACCCTTTTTAGCCACCAATTACCACATATGAGACCGTCGAGACTCTTAAAAGTGTCATACGTCCTTTCATGCTGAAATGATAGAGTCTGAGGAAGTTTGTTTGTGGCGGGTGTGGGATGAGCGGCTCACTTGCCACAAACTGCAATTTATGCTCATCGCTCTGAGAAGCCAACGAAAGAAATATTGCGAAGAGCATCCGGTGGAGAAGTTGGACGTAGAAGATGCGAAGAAGCTTGCACTGGATATAGTGCAAGACTGCACACATATCGAACTCGTTAACGCAGATCTGGCCCCAAAAGTGCTGGGCGAAATTGTGTAGGTCCACCAGCCCTCAAGTGCTCGATAAAGCTGCTCAATGCTCAGCAAGTACTCCTCCAGTCGTTGAAGACCAGTGACATTTCTACTTCAAGTACATGCTGGTCTGGTGCAAATTCACGACAGTTTATGATATCTTGAGGACCTGTCGACGTGTGAAGGCTGCTGTCCCAGAAACGAGATGGTGGACAGTTTAGTTGTACAGAGGCTGCTGATCATGCGTCTTGATGACAACGCTCTTGGGGAGGAAGCTGCTCTACCACTCTGCAAACTGTTGTTACACGCATCAAATTTGCGGGTACACTGATCCTACAGCCAAAGTTTGCGTTGCTATATATAAGGGAGTAAACACACAAGTGCCCTTGATAACACTTAAAGTCTGGAAACAAAAAATATATTAAAGTCAGCTTCGCTCTGCTTGCGGGATACATGTTGAATGGTCGAATACTGTCCATTGCATGCACCTGCTGCTGCTATACAAATTCCCAGTGTTAGCAAAGCGAAGGTGGGTGAGAGCCGTTAATAATTTCGCTCGTCTGAACCTAAAGTGCTAAAAGCAACCGTTCTTCGTTTCCACAGCTAAGCGATCCTTTTCCAATGTATCAATTCCCTCAGGAAATGTCGCTTCGCAATATTGGCATGACTGACGGCCTTTGGTCTCGCATTATTGGTTGCTGTGCTCAAATGGAGAAGAGGGCTCAACCATTGGTGGTGAGAAATTGCCTTGATTCAACCGTTCGGGAAGCTTCGTTGAGGTTGTTTTGTAGCGAGTCGTTGCGGAGAATGTTATTATCTTTTCTGCGGTGCGATTTGCTGGTGTCTCAAATCGCTGTTCCAGCTCTTCGATAGTCCAGATAGATCGTTTACCACCTCTGGCTTCTTCGGACTGTGTTCAGATTGACATACGGGATAATGGATTGCTTACGGGTCTGGCAAAGCTATCGCTGATCGCTGGGATGCGGCTTTTTCCTAAAGCGTTGACAATCGTCAGTGACTTGTTGCCATTTGCAAGAAACGTGTAACGTCCGCCTCTTTCGAATGGTGGAATGCAAACAGAATGACTAAGTAGACAATCCTTGTTTGAGGTTTTTGCTCTTTTGTTCGGGTCTTTACTCAATTGGGAGAAACAGGAGTGCTCAAAGGTGTTAGATAAACGCGGTGTAACATCCTTTCATAAGGCCCTATATAAAGACTCTAGATAGTAAATAAATCACATTTAGAACGGTCAGCCCCCCAAAACAGTTTCCTCTTCCGCTCTCTGTCAGTCTTCCGACCTGCTACCCCAGGACCAAACCAAGAAGCAGCCGAGGGATGGTGGAGAGGGGGCTCGGTGTGCAGCTAGTTTTCACCTCAGGCGTCCCACTGAGCAAAGAGTACGAGAAGATCGCGTACCGCTTTAAGTTAACCAGTTGCGTATTTTTGTAAGCATTAGAGTACCTATAGCGCAAGTAGGAAACTTCTAACGTACAGCTTACACACGATTACTGCAACCGAAACATATTACTTAGCATCGTGTACAGGGACTGTTGTTGCCCTAAGTTACATAAAAGATTTGGGCTGCTGTAAGCATTACAAACACTTCTTTATAGAACTAGCTTTTATCGGGATACCAGAGGAAGTATTGATTTTCAGTTTTTGTGCAGGTGCAGGGGATCTGTACACGCTACGACATGGGTCGGTAGCCTTCTCTTCAAACTTTAGCACTATCTTCCCAAACTTTGCATTCTGCACCCAGATTAATGTTTTGCTTGTTGTTCAAAACAATACACGATCGAGGGACTGGAGCCAGCGAATATTATCTGGTGACATCTGCGTCGCTCTATGCCTTCTCCTGTTATTAAATCATTCGCCACCCTTACCGTGAGGCTGCCTTGTTAAAATGCTTTTCTTGGCATTATGACATTTTTTGTAGGTGTTTCCCCGCCGGAAGCCCAAACTCTGCAAGGCTATCATGAGGATCACGGACTACGGTCTATGCAGGAACGTCAGATCGACCGTACGTTCCCACAGTTCCTTGCCCTTGCAATTATTCTTTTGAATATAAGAAGCAATATTACGCATTTCTCATTGAAACTGTGTTTTGTAGCTATCCATATTAACTTAGAGGCTAGCTGGAAGCCAACAGCCGACGCTAGATGGGTTGTAATGCTTGGACGAGCGAGGAGGATTTCCATGCTTAAAGTGCGCTTTTTCTTCCTTTGTACCTTTGTGTGCTGTTTTGCGAGCTTTAAGTCGTAGAACACACCGAATGGCCATCACTCTCCGCAATTGAAAGTATCATGTATGCTGTTACTGTCGCTGATGCGTAGGGAGCTGCTACAGGTCCCGACGGACTAACTTGGTGGTGTAAAAATACTTACATGTCTTTCCACATTTCTTGAAGTCGTGATTTGCAGTGAGAAGGAGTCTGGCTAGCATTGGGCTCCATGTGGAAACAGACTGAGGAGAGCTTGAGAATCGTTGGTGAGAGCGACAGTGATGAAGAACCATTAAGTGGGACTGCACCTGAGGAAGCCTTCTCCCTTGTTGAGCAAGAAGATGGTACATTCACTACTGGCTATCCACAAGTTGCAGGGGCACGTGAACGGCATTCGTACAATTTTCCAGATGGCACTACGGAAACAAGTCCCGCTATAACCAGTTTAACTAGCGACGAGGGCTGGGAAACGCTGCATGATTCTTCTGAAAATGGGGACTTGGGTTCTAGTGTGCCCCTGGATCTAGTTGAATTTCGTCTTCCCGATTTCTCAAGGCCGATGCATTCTGGCCCACGGCATTCTGCTGCACAAATGGTGGTGACGCTTTTAACTGTAGCTGTCGGGATCACACTTTTCAAATTATTCTTTTTGGATCGGGTCAGGGCAAGCACTTCCCCGGGGAACGATTTACGAGAGCAGGAACTGTCAGGCGGACAGGAGCAACCACAGGAAAAAGCGCAGCATCATCGGGAGGAACAGTCAGACTATGGAAAAGATCGCACAGGAGGCACGCACCAGGATGACAGCAGGTCAACTCAGGGATCTCAAGGGATGAAGCAAGCTTTCATATCACGTGATGGTATCAGTGCAGACAGAAATAAGGAACAGCCACAGCAAGGACAAGATAGCACAGGAGGCACGCACCAGGATGACAGCAGATCTACCCAGGGACCTCAAAGAATGAAGCAAACTTCCACATCACTTTATAACGCCAATGGAGAAAGAGATCGTGCACTAGCCGAGCTAGAACAAATTCTTGGGTTATTAGATGAAGAAAGCCTGGTTTGAGTCGTAACCCTCCGACTTTACGAACCTTTTCTGTATGCAGCAAGCATGAGGAGGCACGCTCACGCTGGTGGCGTATCAGCATCTGGGTTGTTTTGGCTCATCTTCATTAGTGACGTCGCACATCCCTATTCGCTAAAGAACCAAACTTTGTCGTATGGTTGCTCGTCGCATCTCGCCCCTCGCCACCCGATGCTCTCCTGTGGTAGTGCTGGATGCTCTGTAATTATACCCAAACAAGAGTACTCTAGAGCCTTGGATGGTAGCGCACCACCAAGTGCTTCCTGCGGATTTGACTCTGCCAATGTAAAATGCCCCATATAGTGCATGCTTGCTCCTTGTCTTAAATCCTTCTGAACGACCCGATGCAACTTAGATGTACTGAGTGTCGGCCGACTATGCTTGAGTGTAAAGCGTTTTATTTTCCGTGGCGCGTGTGGATACGGAAGGTTTGAACATTAAATTTTCTAACGTACAGTATTCACAACATCTCACTGCTCTCGCTTTGGATGGCAACAGTACACATACAGGCCGCCGGCCACTACTGTTCCTTATCCACGCAAGCCACAGATCTGCCTGAAGTGAACGCAATCCGCAATTGCATCGGGCTGCTCCGGTTCATGGACTTCTAGATATGTTCGGAAGGAGCACGTAGGTTGCAGCAGATGCATGTTGCAAAAAAGGTGCTACTGACTCTACTAACAATAGGTCCAAAGAAGTCTATTCATTACACATTTTTTGTCCCACACAATTACAATATCCGTTCACTGCACAAGAGGCGGGCACGGCCTCACGAAACCGCTTGCAGTACTTGTTACCCCAATAATAGTCCCGTTCAGGAAGAAAGAATGAAGGGCCCGCTTCAGAGCATAAGAAGCAATCCCCGTGCCGGCAAAACCAGTCCCCAGAAAAAATGTATGTCTCAGTTTGCTTTGCAAACACGAGATGAGTATGCAAACAAAACTTCCGGTGGGACGGACACTGTGAAAAAGGTCCAAGTCGACCAGACCTCTCTGACTACAGCACAGTGGCCAGCTGAGCATCGGCCCGTATCCACACGGAAATATTTTAGAATAGTGTATGGGTTAGTTCCCCACAAGCAGACCCATAGAGGGCCCCGTTGCCTGAACTATACATCTCGCAACCAGAACAAAATTACAAGAGTTCTTTGATTAAGGTCTTTAATTTGTTCATATCAGCGGTAAAGTTCCGGATTCCTTCCGCAAGCTTTTCCGTAGCCATAGCGTCATCATTTAGCATCAAGCGAAACTTTTTTTCGTCCAGTGACAGCTTCTGCATTTGTTGCTTCTTCGCATTCTGAATGGAAAGCTTTGCGGTCACTTCCTTCGTGCTTTTACTGAGTTCTTCCAAGAGTTTCGGGGCAATCGTCAGCTTGTCGCATCCTGCCAATTGCATGATCTCCTCTGCAGGCAGGCAGTTCCAAATCACACAATGGAATTTTTGTACCAGGCGATTGATCTTCATTGGGCGGCTTGTGTAGTGGCTATGAAACCAAATCAGCGGCCTAATACAGGCCAATGCATCTTTCACCAGAGCCTTCTTGAATTTGGCTGGCAAGTTGCGATCACCTGTGTTCCTGAATGATGCGGCCATGACGGTCGTCTTGACGCCGAAGTGCTTGAAGTAGTTGTAAATCTGTGCAACACTCTTCACTCCAGGGTCGTCTGGTCCCGAAAAGCTTGCATCAGGGGTTTGCTTCTTGTGCCAATCCAAAATGCGACCCACGAAGGGAGAAACAAGAAACGCTCCAGCATCAGCTGCTGCGACTGCCTGAAGATGGCATCAGAGGCACCAATAGCAGCGACAGGCTCTAAAGGAAGCTTTAGCCCTCCTCCAACCGATAATCGCATTCATGGGCCAACGGCGTCAAATATTTCCAGTCGCTGAATAGAGCGGCAGCCAGAAAAACCACTATGCAGCCAGTGTACCTGACAGAGGCTAAAAAGAAGGGTAATGTTGCAGTTGATACCCTCCTGCTTCAGCTGTTTGGCCGCCTGAATTCCCTCCCAAGTGGCCGCTACTTTAATGAGGACGCGATCTCTAGATATGCCCTTGGCCTTGTACAACTCCACAAGCTTCTTTGCCCGTTCAACAGACGCTGGATGGCAGCAACATACGTAAGCCATCAGTTTCTAATTCAAATGAGCCGCGCCCGTGAGGAAATTAGGCACTATCGAGACAAGACAGAATATCTGCCTCCAAAACTACCTAATCTAGTCCGCTCCGATTACTGAACAACTCAATGCACTGGACACTTTCTCCCTGCCAATAAAATATAGTTAAGCAACAATGATTCGATTAGTGGTATCATGGGGTCGCAGAATCGAGTCTTATAGTGAGAAGCCCACCTTTCTGATCGAACGAAAGATCGGCAGGGATCTCTGTACTGACAAGTCCGGGAATGATCTCAAGCAGCTCAACGCCAAATCCAACAAGCACGCGATCGACAGCTTCATCTACAACCTGAATACAGTACCACTTCTTGCCTAGACGATTCAGCACCATCGTGACTATTCCCTGGTCCACTAGCTGACTCACTACTACACTTCCAGGTCAGCAAATATAAGCTGCAAATTGGCCTGTCACTGCAAAAGTACCACATCTACGGATTTCCCCTTAGTGGCCTCTTGCGCCTCCTTTACAGCTTTCTGGAGTATATGTTTATACTTGGGATTGCTGACGGCGTGCAACACGAGGGTTGGATTGGTCGTTGCATCCGTCGGGCTGAAGTCCTTAATGGCTTCAAAGTCCGCTGAGTCAGAAACAATGGTAGACAGCTTGCTCAGCTGATCGAGCGTGCTGTTGCCGCTGGAGCTGTTGCCGATGGCGCTGTTTCTATCCGAAGTGCGGGGAACCTTTTGTGAGGGGCCGCGAGGCGGAGAGCCCCCGGATCCTCTACGCTTAGTTGCCTTTGAGTTGGGCATTTTCTGCACATAAACTGACGCACACTTCACAGAACCGTAACATTCTCAAATGTCGACCAATTCCGAAGACATGTCTGCATAACAAAGAGCAATCAGGATTGGCCCTGGTGCCATAATAAGAGGAGTGTGAATCAAAAGCACCACAGGAAGCCCTTGTTCCTGAGCATATCAGTATGACAGCGATACGTGATCTGCAGACTACTGTGAAACTCCCGGGGAAAAAGATGCCGCTCGTTTGCCTCAAATTACGGAAGACGTATTCCAGCGGACAAAAAACATACGGCTCTATGGTTGGGATCAAGTACCAAAATGTTGCTAAAGACCAAGGGTAGCTTTGGCGTGTGTCTGAACGAAATAGCTACCGCCTACAGTCCGCAAACAGTGAACCGGAACACACACAACTAGGATCTAAATATTCCCTGAAGTGTTTGCCAGTGGAAAACCCCAAAATACATCGTAACTACATAATCCTGATAGAGGGATGTTCACGGTGCAACAGCTCACGACTGCCTCACCCAGAGACTGACCAGAGTGAGGAGGAAGAATGCTTGATGTCTTTTTCGGAATTACCTTGCAAAGAAATCCTAAACACGTAATCCCAAAGGCTTTAATGCATTTGGGGTCGTGTATCGTAGGAATTCGTAAACGTCCCCCACAAGTGTCTGACGTGCTATGCAACAAAATGCAGCACACCGCCACTAGACACACTTCCATTGTTAGTCTCTTGCGTGTTCCCCCTTACCTCTACTTTTAGTTCTCTTTGTTGCATTCATATAAAAGGTAATATTTCATTAGTGATTCTTAATTAGGTGAAGTTCTCCAGTGGCCCATTAATAAGGTAGTACACAATGGGCGCTGCGCCCAGTACCGCCGTTACTGAACAGCACAATACATTGTCAATGGGGCCGCGTGCTGCGCATACGGCAATACCCTTGGAAATGACATTCCCACGGCAAAAGCACTATATTTTGTACTTCTTTTATGGAGACTTGAAAAGCATCACGCTAGCAGCCTACGTGAACTGGAATAGACAGGTAAGATGACATTTGTACACGAGTCACTTCCTTATGCAAGGGATGCGTTGGAGCCGCATATCACCGGAGAAACTCTTGATTATCACCATGGAAAGCACCATGCGGCGTATGTGAACAACCTAAACAGTACGTGATTCTGCCTATGCTGCAATCGCATCTCACAGGGACCAATCTATCAGACGCCATGAGCTATCAGACGCCATGAACTTGTTTTTGACGGCAAACTCCAATACGCGTTGCTAAATGAACAACTTTTGTGCAGATACGCAGTAGTATGATTCTGGTGTGTCCGCTTCAGGGCTCGTACAGGGCAAGGACGAGGCAAACAAGAGCTTGGAAGGTAAGCTGGAGGGCGATAGAACAGTGCTGGAAACAACCAATAATTCGCAAAACATATTTTGTGACGACGCCTTGTTCCGTGATTTAAAGCATTAGTATTACAAAGAATTAGTTGCACTTTTCTGCCGACTGCTTTTATATGCATCTGCACCTGCTCATCTAGCGTCATGAGGCGTGCGGTCACGTTCTTCTTAGAGTTGGTTCGTACCGCATCCGGGGGCATTTTCAACAATGCGGCCCAGGCATGGAACCATGACTTCTACTGGAAGTCGATGAAGCCCGGTGGCGGTGGGCCACCCACGGGTCCGATTGCATTGAAGATAGACGAAGCATTCGGCAGTTTTGATAAGTTCAAGGAACAGTTTTCCACTGCCGCAGCGGGCCATTTTGGCTCTGGTTGGGTTTGGCTCTGCTACTGCCAAAAGTCTCAGAAGGCTGTCATAAGCCAGACTCACGACGCTGGAAACCCACTTAGGGAATCGCCGGGCTGCGTTCCACTCCTCACGTGCGATGTGTGGGAGCATGCGTATTACATCGACCGTCGCAACGATCGTGCCAGCTACATCAAGGGTCAGCTTTAATTACAGTTGGTCACCGTTGTACGCTTTGTTTCCGAAGCAACCGGGATGGCACTGTTTGTCGTGAACACAGAGCGAACACTTTCTTGCCCACCAAACAAATGTTAGGCGCGATTGTAGATCTCCGCACACTGATGTTGCACGCTCGTGCACCGTCAGGGTGCTGCTGACAGGTGTGGACCATGTGTGTCCATACCAGACAAGAAAGTGACATACGTGTGTTGCCTGTGCAGCGTGGTGGTCGTTAGTAAACTGGGACTTCGCCAACGACAACCTAAAGAAGGCGGCCCAGTGACTTTTCGGACCGATAAGCGCGCGTCCATACAGCAAATTCTAGTTCCTGGCTGGGCGTGTAAGCAAAAGCGCAGGCCTCCGAGTGCAATCTTTGAAATGTGTACGAGCACTGTAAGGCACGTACACATTTGGAACAAAGTGAAATTTGTGATCAGTTGCCCAACCTGAGGGAAATTCCTTGGGTATACCGAACCACCAAACTGGGATTGATGGTGGCTCATTACTGCAGTTATTTTAGGATATCTTACCCTACAGCCAGCAAGGGCCAGGGTGTATGAAGTTGATTTTTTTGGATTTCGATCCACCTTGTTCCATATCCTAGATTCCTCTACCTCATGCGGTTGATTCTGCCCGGAAGAAACCACACCGCCGTTAGGGCCATTTTGGTAGCCTATTCACTAAAGAAAAGTGAACCGAGAGTGGACAACAATGAAATCGTACCTCTGAATAAAGTGCGATCGCAGTATTCACTGTTGTTTAAGAGCAACCTGGATTCCGACACTAAAGTAGCTGAGTTGTCCACCATTTTGAAACTGAAGCTGTTAAGCTGTTATATGGAACGTTTTGGCCTAACAACATACGATAGCCCGTGGCGATGCATATGTTTACGGACTGTGCCAGAGACCATTTTTTGGTTTGCTCCGTCTGCGAATCCGCCACCGTGTTATCAACGGCGTCAGCCCCCCTTCTACCAACATGCCGTTGCATACACTAGTGACAACCGCGGCGAGTAGTACCATAATACGATCGACGCCGTGCACACGCGGAATAGTGGTGGAATACGGCCCATGATCTCCCGGTCTTGTAGTTAAGTGGCACGATGCCTTAAAGAGTGCCCTAGGGCGGGGATGGGGGCGCGCCTATCGGCGTCAGGAAGTATCAGTAGCGCAGCCAGTAGGTCGCGCGCCTGATGTCAATTAGCTGCGGCATTCCGTGCAGCGGACCCATGGCGCTGACGGCAACCTCCTACAGATAAGCACACCAAATGCAGGACACTGCAACGCCTTGACTCCCATGCCACGGCTCAACAACTGAAGCGGCTGTCTCCTGGAATTGCCTTCAATATCCCTTGCCACTAAAAGATATGCTCACCCGATCATGCAGATATTTCCACGCAACGCGCTTGATTTCGTCGGCATCAATGGCATTCAGGCGAGTCAGGAACTCCGCCATAGGAATGTGCCGCCCGTACACCCTGTAGTAGCAGATCACAAGCTGAAAGGTCTGGTACAGAACTGGGCGTCGTTCTGTGGGCCCCCATTTGCGGGCGTCACAATTCAACTTGGCACAGTGGGCTCCGCTGTGCTAACCAGAAATGGAAAGAAGAGTAGCGTCTCCGCTTACAAGATTTGTCGCCCGAGATCCTCAGCGACGGCAGTTGTCGAGTCCAAATGACCCAGTAGTTGGGTCTGTGCCGCAGAGCAATATCCAAACGTTCCCAATCCATCTTGAGTGATCTGGTCGCCTTACCACCGTGCCAGATAGACTCGCCGCATTACACGCTGCGAGCGAATATGCTGGAGGCTCCAATGCTGGAAGAAACAGGATTCTTACCGTTAGCTGTGCCTTGGCACGCTCCACTTCCTCGTCCGTCACCTAAGAACAACAGCGACGTACATGTGGGCAACGCTTAATTAATCCTGAAAAACAGATGGTAATGCGCCCAAGTGAAAGTAGTCAGGGCGCGAAGGCCCCAGAAGCAGCAAAGAATAAAACTCACACTGTATGAGAGAGCAGTAATGCTGTGCATCAGGTCCAGCACGCAATGTTCAATTGCTACTTCATCGCATTGAGCGTAAAAGCCGAACAGACCGGTGTCACGGTAGCATGTATTGAAAGCAGAAAACATTTCCGCACAACCTGTCTGCATTTTGGTAGCGATGTTCCGCACCGTGGAATTTGCACTCAGCTTCCCTGGAACGAGGCCTTCGTCATGTTTGCGGTAGCTCCCGATGATTGATTGCATCAACATGAACGCCACCACATCTTCAGCGTCAATGCAAAAATAAACAGGAGCAGTACCAGCTATTAACCTCAATACTATTGACCAGCTGCTCTACACACCTATGCATATATTTAGCTCTTGTGCACGAGAAGATACGTATGTGTGCTGGTGAATAAGGCAAGCACCTGGAGACTTCCAAGGAACACCTTCGAATCCCACGGCAACATGCGCAATGGGGCCCATGTCATCATCTCTGTAGATAAGCTCTGATCCGCAGAAAAATGGTTTTTCATCAGGGACAGTAATGCTTTGATGTTTGGCCATAGGCACATTTGCAAAATACTTTTGCACATGCTCGACGAGTTCCTTGTGGTTGATGTCACCAGCAGCCGCAATCACCATTCGATTGCCTGTATAGTTCCGCGCAATGTAATCTAAAATGTCCTCCCGCTTCATGTTTTGGATGTTCTCCACCGGGCCAAGGATTGTGAAACCCAAAGGACTGTCGCGAAATGCCTATACACGATCGTAAAGGTAGAATCCGCTATGAAATCAGCATTGAGATAGCCCCCTTCAAGAAGCAAAGAAAGCGAGATTCCTGTCTGTGCATGCCTGAGCTGGCTTAATAATCCTAAATATGAGGAACTGGCGCATGACCTCCCTGCATAGTTTGCAGGTAACCACACTGAAGGAAGTTTCGTCGCTCACTGTCATATGTAGCCTGTCAAAAATAACTTCCTCGGTTTGCTTCTCAACTTCCTCCATTTCGCGAAGAATGACCCGTTTTTCGACTTCCAGCGCATCACTGTCAATCTTCGAATTCAGTAGAATATCCGAAAGGATGTCTAGGCACTGGGGCAAATCCTTTTTAAATGCCTTTGCGTAATACCTAAAGAGAAATCGCACATAGCTCCGTAAACTGCGGCATACAGTGTTTTGGCAATCGATGCGCCGTATAGGCGAGCTTCGGCTACATTCCAGTTCTCATTGACAGTAGAGAGCTCAAATATGGGTAATAAACCTATCAGACAGAAACCCTACACAGTCTGTTCTCGGGAAGTATAGGCGTTGAGGTGGGCGCCCATGTTCTCAATTTCCCTTTCCAGCTGAATGCGAGAACGCCTCTTTGTGCCCTGCGCAAGACCAATCGCAATACCATGCAAAGTGCGTGCGTGGACTCTTGGTCAATGGGTGACACCAATCTTTGAATCATCGCATAATTAAATGGACGGCCGATTCTACTGCCTGCACACTTTGAAGGCCATGTGCTCAAGGAAGTGTGCAGCGCCATTAGTGCTCTTCTTATCATATCGGCTGCCACTGTCTATCCAAACACCAGCCGTCACGGTGTCCGAAAACGGAAATCTCTGAGACGCCACCCGAATTCCATTTGGCAGCTGCGTCAGTTCTGAGCAGGAAACGACAGCAATGAGCCACAAGGCATCACTGGCTAGCACCGAGCAAGCCAATCAAATCCCTATTAGCCTTGAATACCATTCACTATTCGACATGCACCCAACAGACACTCCGTGCAAATAACCACTCGCTCAGCATTCAAACGCGCAGTAATCTTTTCTAAAAGTCTACAGTATTCTTCAGGTGGGTGCTATATATATATAT
>JRZD01020011.1:10928-27879 GCA_000826945.1 Eimeria nieschulzi
CCTCTGCGGCCTCGCCCCCGGCTGGGCATCGCAGCAGAACAGAAAACAGAAGCGTCGAACACGCGGAAGGGCTGGGCCGTCATGAGGCGAGCGAGGGGCACCTGCACCTGCTGCGGCAATCTTGCTGCTGCTGCATCTGTCTCTCTTGGGGATCCTCCATCTTTATTGGGAGTCCCTGAAACCGCCGAGTCCTGGCTACCGCTGCTGCTGCTGTCTCCGCCTGAGGACTGCCCCACGGGCGTCCCCGCTGCAGCAGCAAGAGGTGAGACCGACTGTGCAGCAGCAGCAACAGGAGTTGCTGTTGCTGCTTCTGCTGCACCTGCTGCTTCCTCGGCAAACTGAGACTCGCCCCTCTTGGTAATGTCAGCAGCAACATCAGCTGCTTCTGCACTTCCAATAGCAGCAACATGTGCTGCTGCGGCGACCTCTTTCTGCTGCTCTTCTTGCTCCATACCCGCTGCCATTTGAGGGTCTAGGTGCGTCCCAGCAATCCGGTGTTGCAGCAGCAATAAACGGCATTCCTCCGCTGTCTCCTGTTCCTGCTGCTGCTGCTGCTTCTCTTGCTGCCTCTGCTGCTCCTTGGTGAGGGCGAGGCAAGGGGACACAAAGCACTGATGCAACAGCGCATCGTGCCGAATGGTTTTCCTCTGCCGGCTCCCCCCTATGGCCTGCATGTACAGCCGGCCCGCTGCAGCTGCACCGCAGCAACACAACCAATAAAATTATTGAACGCAGAAACACAAGGACTAGCAACATCGGCAAATGCGAATCTCAGAGAGGAAGCGAGGGTGGCTAAGAAGTGCAGTGACTCCTCGCCCCAGCAGCAGCACTAGGCAAAATGCGGGGAAATGGAGAGGGGGCTCGATGCCACAAATACACAACAACAAAAAAAAACCTACTTCCGTCCACGCTGCTGCTGTCTCCTCCTCCTGCTGCTGCAGACGCCGCAGCAACGGAACCCCCGGATTGCGAGGGGGGGCTGCGCCCCCGGACACTACCGGAGCTCATGGCTGTTGCAGGGATAGGCTGCTTCTCTTGCAATGTTCCCGCTGCTCATTCTTGCCGCATGCTGCTTCTGCTGCTGCTGCTGCTGCTGCCGCTGCTGACGGCGCTACAGGAAGAGAGGCCCGGCTGGTGGGACTGCGGCGAAGGTTTAGGGTTTGGACTTTAGGGTTTACATTAACATAGGGGCAGAGCAGTGCCCTGATGCAGTGCTGCTGCTGACCAATAGGAGACCCGTGGGCGGCGGCGGCTGCTAGCCTGCTGCCGGGCCTCGGAGGAGGGTTGCGCACGCGAAGGACTTGCTGCGTTGTCTGCTAGTCCAGGGCATCAGTAGCAGCAGCATGCGTTATTCCTGCTGCAACTGCTACGGGAACAGCTCCAGCAACTGTGGCGCACCGACAAGCTCCCGACGTTACAGAAAGGCGTTGCAACGGCACACGCGTCCGTGGTGCCCTGGCAGCAGTGCCTGCGGCGATAATAGTATGTCCTGAGTAATCTGTATTAAGAGACAATAATCAGTTTGGGATAACAGCAGCAGCAGCAGCCCAGCCGCTGCTGCTCCTATCCGCCAGCCCAAGATGGCCTTGGACGTGCAGTGGTCGCTGCAGACACGGTGCTGCTGATGCTGCTGTCCTCCTAAAAAAGGAAAATGCAAGCAACAAAATGTCCTTAAAACGTTCGGTACGCTAAGGGATTAAAGGCTTTAGAAGGTCAAGGGTGATTCCTTAGCGTTGCTAGTAGCAGCAGTGGCAGCTGCAGGAGCAGCTTAGTTACAGAAGATGCATCAGCCCTACTACTTGCATCTGAACGCGGGCCCCCTGCGCTCAATGCACTAACCGAACTACTGGGGTTAATAAGGTTAATCAAGAATGGCTTGAGTGGTAACCACAGAGAGCACATCCAAACAGCAGCGTGCTGCTACTAGTGCTCCTGCTTCAGCAAAGTGAACATGCAACGGATGTTTGGTGCTCATTTCTAAATCTGTGTAAACCTCAAAGTGCTTTGCTTGTGCCTGAATTGTCGGATACTTCCCGTTGTTATAGGTGTAATAGGGGATTTAACACGTTCTAGGCGAGCAGTATGGAGTAGAAGGACTTCTGCTGCCACACATGCTCTCCCGCAAGTTTCGTTCCCCAGAGAGGTCCCCACAACAACGAATCTACCTGGCTTTATTGCTTTTCTCTGTATTATTCTAATCGCGCAGTGAGAAGGCATTCTACTGCCTCTCAATGAATCACTCCCCCTTCTCTCTCTGGGCCACATCCTCGCTCGATGATGGTGTAGGATGCTGGAAGGGGATCACGTGGAACTTCCCTTAAATCTGCCCCTTGTTCCCTCTCTATAGATATCAATTGCCGTTTTAAATGTTTAATTTTAGCGTTTTCTTGGTCAAGCTGCCGTCTTTGATATACAGTTGGAGAGTCCTAGACACTATCTTGATAGCACAACGTTCTAAAGTGGTGGGCGGGGAATTCGAGAAATTTCTTTTAAGGCTGCCCATAGTTCCCCCTCCAAAGCAATCAGTTGACGTTTCAATTTTTTACTTTTAGCGTCTTGCTGGTCTAACAGTTGTTTCTGATACGTTGTTACCGACTTCAATGTCGCTATCTTCCCTGATAGAGCATGACAGCCTCGTAATGCACCTAGCTCCCTCTGCAGCTGTTGGGCTGATTTCCCTATTTGCTCTAACTCCGATTCAAGCGTTTTTAAATCCTTTTAAATGAAAACGTACTATTTTTCTTGGCACAAAGAGCTTGCAAAGATTGTTGCTTGTTACCAATCTCTAACTATCTTATTGTAGATTGAAGGGAGCCAGAATGATGTCTCTTAAGTCTTTCCTTTGTATCCCATCCAAACTAATCAAATGACTCTTCACTTCCTTGAGCTTGGAGTCTTGCTGTTCCAACTGCCGTCTCTCAAAGGAGTAATACAGTCAGAAGCAGCTATCTTATCGTGATAGCTCAACGTGGCCTCTTGTAACACAGCCAGCTTCCTCTGAAACTGGACGGCTGGTCGCGGGCGCCTTATTAGCTTTACTTTTGACTCAGGCTCTTTAATCCGTTTAAGATGCACGTAAAGCTCCTTCATAGCCAGATGTGCTTGTAGAAACCTCTACTTGTTAACTGTCCTCAACTCCAAGATACCTTGACTTTGAACTCTTAAATGGGTCTCCTGTAACTCCGTTTAGTTCCCCGCAGGCTCAAGCCTTTCAGAAAAATTACTTGCTGTCCCTTCTACTTTGCAACACAAGGCTTCCAGCTTTCTAGTTCTTTTCTTGGTTCTCCTTCTAACGCTTTCAGCATCTAGCCTTCAGTTCTCTTTCATATAGAGCTTCCATAGCCCTAACCTTTATAGCCTCTGTCCGTCTATCCCATGCCTTTGTTCCTGTATGGGCGTGCTGCATGACCTGAAGTCCTTTACTCAATAGAATTAAATGGAGGTGCGCTGCTGCAAACAAATTCTTAAAAACAAAATCTTTGGCTACTGCCTCCTCCTGATTGGCAATAACAATTTGACTACTCAATTCCTCGTGAACAAATCTTAATATTGGAGCCCCAATCCTTTACGGTTCCTGAATTAGCAAACCCTCGTAGGTTGTGATGGCTGAAGACGTTTGTCGTCTCTGAAAGTTGGAGACCATCTCAACCACTGTTGGGTTTCCCGTAGCAGATAGCTGTTGATGCTTGCTTAAAAACAGCATTAAATAATGCCTAACACGTATGCTGATGTAACTCAATTCCCATTCATAGGAAACTTGGAATACAACCCAAAGGGTGTGAATACCGCAGCAGGTTTTTCCGGCCTACCCTTTAAACAAGCCTTCCCGCTAGGCTTTAACTCGCACGAGCAAAATTATTAAAAATAAAATTTTGCCTATTATTGGGCAGAAAGTGATGGGCCGAAATATAAAGAATTTCAGTTGAAACAGATAAGGATCTGAGCTTGGCCCTCACTCCAACGTAAAAGTTCTTGTGATCCCGGTAAGCAAAAAAGTTAATTTTTTTTCTGTAGCTTAAAATACTAATATAATAAGAAGGCTTATTCACAGAAATATAAGTATTCTAGAGACAATGTTACTCTCACTAATCGTTATGGTTAGCTGTGTTCCTCAGCACAAATGAGAAAGACACAAAATAAGTGATATAGCATAAGTCACAGCGCTCATAAAAATGTTGCATTCTAAATTAAAATTTAGACAGAGAAAATCTGAAAGTTTGTCGGACTCCCGAAAGGGATCGAGCTCGCTATTTTGGGTGTGGGGAGTTGGTGGAAAGCTTGTGGGTTGCTTGTTGCACTGCAGTGAGTATTCTTTTGCGCTCTTCCTGATACTTAAAGCTTTATATTTTA
Source organism: Eimeria nieschulzi (assembly GCA_000826945.1). Taxonomy (NCBI): domain Eukaryota; phylum Apicomplexa; class Conoidasida; order Eucoccidiorida; family Eimeriidae; genus Eimeria; species Eimeria nieschulzi. The sequence goes on from JRZD01020011.1 coordinate 15,279, forward strand.
GTTCATATTTTTATTCTTATTATTAGTTATATTTAGGGGCGAGCAGCGGCGCAATAATTACGAATGCTCCTAGCATGACGACAGACCTTTATTCAACCCTCCGAGCATCCAACATCAAGCTACTTCTAGGAGAACACAACTTCCGGTTTGCGATTTTCCCAGGTATCCCGTTTTCGTTACAAGCATTTCGGCTTTTTTAATGGCATAACTAGGGTTAAGTCTCTGAATTTTATTGCTACAAACACAAGCTGTCAAACTGAGTTTTTGAAGCACCGCAGCTCGTTAATCGTGTATCCGAGCTCAAGTTGCGCGCTTATTGCGTAGAAAAACACGCAGTGGGTGTCGCATGCTGGACTTTGGATGAATGCGGTTCATGTGGACGCCGATGACGGGCTGTTTATCATGTATGCAGAGGCTTAGTATAATGAAGTTTCGGACGGAGAGAGAGAGCAGACGGTGCGAAAAGATGGAACTACGGGGGCGCCACTCGTCCACACACTTAACGGTCTGCCAAGCCAGCCCAAAGCGCAGGAATGACTTTCGAGGTCCTGTTTTGGGGACGCTTTTTGTTGGTGCGATGCTTTTGTGGGCGGCAGGTATAGTGCAGCAGGTAATGGCCAAAGGAAGCTGGGGGATGCTGCTCGTGCGCCGGGGGCAGTACAGCGCTGAGGCCGAGTTTGACGAAGGTGTCACTGCTCTACGGCAGGTGTGGGAAGAGGCGTCGCACTTTGTTAAACGTGACTTTATAATGAGGCACACATTCCTAGTAAGCCCCAAAGGTGACCCTATATCTCTCTATGAAAAGGAGATTAAGGGTTTGCGGGCCGAGAAAGCAACTCTAGGATTGTGGGGGAACGATATCGAAAGAACCGTGTATACGCTGCGACTCCGTCTCTTTACGGCGGTCATGCAAGTAGCTCTCCATCGACTTAGGGCCATCAAGGAATTTGAGAATATGTACAGTGCTACCTTGATCCCTTCTTTTCAAGAATTGACGGCGCAAAAGGAGGACCTTATGGAACTTCGCCAGTTCCTTTCAACCTTCAACAACCAGCTGTTAAATCCTCTGGAAGCTGATGACACACAAGAACCGAAAATCCCCAGTCGGTTGGCGTTAGCACTCCGCAACGGAATACTTGCTACCGATCAGTTGCGCTTGCATGATACAACAGCCGCAACAATTTTGTATGATATCATAGATGACATTGACAGCGAGATGCGTACCAGGGAAAGCCTCAAGGCACCGGGTTTTGCCCCCTTATGCACAAAGCGCTTTAAATCGGCTATCCAAGATATCGTGGGAAAGCGGTTAGGTGAAGAGATGCCTCTTATGACTTATAAGTTCTGGAAACCCAGATGGACCGTAAAGAGTGCGGCAGCTCAACTTGTAACATTGAGGAGGAAGTGGAAATCCAAATGCCGCCGTGAAGGGATCTATAAGAACGGTCTTAAACTTGAATGGGATAACGCAGAGCAGCCACTGGACAGCATCTACTTACTCGCCCTTGCCCAGCTGTAGCCACTAGGCATCTGAACTTTCAGCCGAATTTCGAGTATCCGAAATATGATTCCGTTTTTCACCCTCGAGGGATTAGAAGGAGTATGCATGGACTTCAAACTACGTTGGATGATCCCCACATTTATCCTTCAATCGTCCGCAGTGGTCCTTAAGCAATTAAAGGGCCCATTCACTACGACGTTTCAATGGCTCCAATAGGACGTCTCCCTGTCTGAAGACGTAGGGAGCAGGCGTGAACTCCCCAAAGCGACGTATGAGGGCACCGAACCCGCATACGAGGACGAAGAAGTATTCTACAAAAGCGTCACAGCCCTTGAGAAGGTGTGGTCAAAGTCTGGACATTTTGCTCATATCTGTATCCGTATGTGTACATGCACCTATTATGTGTGTGGACACTGTACACATACATCTATGTATGTGTACATACCTACTATGTGCTTGGACACCTTACACATATGTGCATGTGTACTTCTACCTATTATTGGCATGGATACTATACACATATATATAAGTGTCCGTGTATCTAGTATTTGCTTGGACACTTCACACATATATGTATGTGTACCTGTACCCATTATTGACCTGGATACTATACACATACATCTGTGCTTGCTTGTACCTATTTTTTGACTGGACACTATCCACATAAATGTGTGTGTAATTGTACCCATTACTGGCCTGGACACTGGAAATTTTACACGTTTCTGTGTGTGCAAATGTATGCATTATTGATCTGGATGCTTTACACATATCTGTATGTGTACATGTGCGTATTATTGGCCTCTACGAATTGTCAACGTGCCATTCTCAAGAGCTATCTACCCGGAAAAGACGACCAGCCATTATCAGACCGTCTCCTCTTTCAAATGGCAGCTTAGCGTATTGCGGGAAATGAAGCATCCAGGAAAGTCAGCGAAAATGGAAGAACACATGGCATAAGACTCCTCCTTGGTGGGGGTATATGGGAGTAGCTGTAAGTTGGCTTTTGGCTCCCAAGGAAGTATTCTTACTAAGGAGACTGGCGCCGGGTCACCGCTGCTGATCATCTTCGGCGTCGTGGATATGTCTGAGAATGGAGAACTGGTAGGTCTCGGAGTTCATATTGATGCTCGGTAGCCGTGCAGTCGATATCCCCGATATGAAGCTTGGAAAAATGTTAAAGGCGATAGAGACCAGACTCGACGAAGAATTGCTAGTTGCTTATGTGCTCCTCATGCGCTGTTTTCCTACCTTCTGTTAACGCCGCCATGGAGCTTTCCGATTTGAAGTATTTAAATATTTCACAAGTTCTATTTTTTCATACCTTCCATCAGCCCATATTGCCTCACCGGTGCACCTTATTTGTATGAAGGTTAGTACAGGCTATCAATTATGCGTGAACTAGTAGTTGGGCCTAAAGGCGACGAGGTCCACCGTTATGGAGAGTACCTAGGCATATTTACATCCAGGAACAGTTTGCTGACTAGTTATGTTGTTCTGTCGGTCACTACTAAAGAAGGCATTTTGTGATCGTGTTATTAGTAACTGATGGCGTGTAGCTGATTGCAGTATTTTTTGGAAAGCGGTGAGAGTCTCAGTTCACAACTAACTGTTGCAGACGGGCAGGTGAACTGAAATGTTATTTCCATATTGTCTTTCCCTTTTATGACTACACAATGTTCAATTCTACCCTTGGTAGTTGATAGATTCCTTTCCCGTACGTAAAAAGCCCGGTATCTGCATGCTATCAATATCGACTTGGAAACCTTCCACGGCGGACCCAGAAAAATCCCTTTAGGTTCGTGCTTAAATCCTACAACAATGTCGCAAAGGGCTACAAGCTTCTATTACGCGCGCAGTAAATCCAGGGGAGGAGCGTAATTGAGCACCAAAGAGATGCCCTCGTTACCGGCAGTCGCTGCCTCAGCCTTTCAGAAATGCAATGAAAGGTTGTTGAGAGCCTCTGTGTCCTCGTTGCGGTTGATCCGAACTTCTCAGTAACAAGGAAAAATGGCTTTGGTGGGACGAGACTCAATACGAGCCCAGTCGTACATAGTTCTGTACCGCCAGTGAAGTAGCAGAAAGTGTGATGATGGATGCTACACGGGAGCTATAGACTAGTTGAATGCATGCGTGCGGCGGCGCGGAAGATGCGGAAAGAGAAAATGCTGGCGAGTTGGGAAAGCCGTAGAGCTCCCCTGTAAGCGCACGAAGCTGGGAGCACAAGAGCAGAACAGAGCCGTTAGGTTCGATTCTAGGAATCGTTTTATTGGCTGCCATGGTTTTATGGGTGGCTGTTTCTGGGCAGCATATGCGTAAGACAAAAAGGTAAACCATACATATATTACCCTTGCCCAAAGGCTGCCAAAACAGTCATAAGCCCCTACAAGAAGTATGGCAACAAGGAAGAGTTTCCTGTAAGTGTTACTGAACTAGAAAAGGCATGGACAGGGGTTTTGCAAAATGTTATGGCTGCGTTTGCTGTGCTTTTTTTTCTAGACAAGACGCCCAGCCACCTTACTCTCAGCTGCTAGCAATCTTCCATTGGCTGTAGCGTCCATTAACCTCGCATAGGGGTGGCGGGCGAGGACTCTAAAAGCGGCCCGTGCCTTAGGACTTCTGGTTGGCACGGCGGTTTTGTGAGCATCTGCTGCTAGGGTGATAGCCCTAAACGAGTTCAAGGCTTTTTCTTAACAAGACCGGGCAATCACTCACAGTTGATGGATCTCGTAGATTCAAAACGCATTTTATGAAGAAGACGTCGTGATTTTTCGTAAGTTCGTGGCGTTTGGCTGCTGGTCAGTGGACCATTCCAGGATGGGGTAGGCAGAAGAAGCCCAGAAACACCCCAAGCAATTGACACAGAGACTCGCCAACACGTTTCCAGATACCGGTTTACAGGTCATACAGAACAGCAAAGTGTATGATGCTTTCAATGTCGTGGTGCAAGAATTTGGTAAAGATCTGCCCATTCTAGCCGATTTTCAGAACGATACCCTGGTGGTAGTCTTAATGAGACACGTCGTCATCTCCAGCTGTTCTTAGCTTGGCTCTACACATGCTTTGCGCAAAGATGCTGCAGCTAGCGCTGCATCGGCAACAGCAGCAGCAGCAGCAGCAGTGGGAAGACTCGGATGCGGCAGCGGAAGGTCACGGCTACGGATGGCAATCGGAAAAGCCACAGGAGCACTATCAGCAGAAACAGTGGGGAGAGGACGATGAGCACGAGTTGCCGCTGGAGCAAATGAAGGGGGAGGCCACAGCACAGCTGCAGCACGACGCAATCGTCGTTGATGCCTGCAGCACCACCAGTGGGGCACTGTCCGAGGATGAGGAACACAGTAAGGCAGGAGAACTTCTTGACGCCAAAAATCTAGAGCAGCAGCAGCAGCAACAGAGTACTGGCGGTGATGCTCTTTTTGATAAGCTTATCTCCAAGGACCAGCGTAGCTTGCAGCAGCGGCTCCAGCAGCAGCTTCAGCAGCGAGAGGAACCGCTGCAGGAGAAGCAGGTGCGTCTCTGGGAGAAGCAGCAGCAGCACAACAGGAAGAAGCACGTGCTGCACCAGTAGCTGGCAGGACAGGAACTGTAGCAAAGGGACCAGCAGTGGGGTTCCACCCCTGGGCCCACAAGCCTTTTTTTCTAAGTGAATGGACGTCGTTAACGATCCCAGAAGTATAATACGCAAAAGCTGAGCAGGAGACAGAGGGAGAAAGGAGGAGAGGAGCTGGAGAGGAGACTGCAAAATAGAAGGGGATGGAAGGACGGAGACGGTTGAGACAGACACGCGCACACAGCAGGTGCACGCAGAGACACACAAACGGAGACATATACAATTGCTTCTCCGCCGTTCTCTGATTTGGCGCATTTGTTGCTGGATTGTGTCCTTGCAGGGGCGAGCTGCGAGCCGAGAGCACCCGCTTCACGACCCTGCAGTAGCAGCTGCAGCAGCAGGAGCTAGAGCAGCAGCTGCAGCAGCTGTAGCAGCTGCATGAGCAGAACGCGGAGTATTAGGTGGTTCAGCCGGGGAAGTTTGGCCGACTCTAGAAAGGAATAATGGGATGGAAGTGCTTTTCCCGGGGGACGAGTCCTGAAACTATTCCTTCTTAAGATATCTCTTTATTGTCAAGGCCTCCATAGCCGCCCACAGATCAGCGCCTCTGTTGCTGTTACTGCTGCTGCTTCGGCTGGTGCCCTGCTGTTGCTGTTGCTGCTGCTCTTTCCGCTTGTGCCCTTTATATTGGAGATACTGCTTCCGTGTCAGCTGCTGCTGCTACTGCAGGGTCTCTGCTAAGCACCTGTGTGCTGGTATAGATACGCGCTTCCACTCCGTGCGTCTCCTTGGCCCTTAAAGGGGAAAAGGCGTCCCTAAGAAGCGACTTTGTGGGTTTTAAGATGCCTGAGCCCGTGGGAAGAGAGGCCGCCTTCTTGAGATTTCCGCAGAGGGCAAGCGAAAAGCATCACCACAGGCAGCTGCAGCGCCAGTCTTTAGTAGACGATGCAGCAGCAGCACCAGCCAGAAGCAGGGGCAGTAGTAGCTCCAGAGCTACCGTTGTAGCACGCAGCATCGGCACCAGAAGACGCGGCTCTGTCTCCCTGGCTGCTAATGAAATGAGGAGACTCATGAAGGCCCTCAGTGCAGCTGGGGACATGCAGAACAGTAGCAGCAGCATCATCTGTAAGAAGATTGCTGCACTGATGCAGTCCCTGCTGCTGAAGGCCCTTTCGTGCAGGTTCGTACCATAGGGGGAGTTGACTTACATCTGCCAGTGGCGTAAGCACCGAAACGAAAGGGTGAGACCAGCTGTGCTGCTGCTGCTGCTACCACTGCTGGTGCTAGCTGTGATGGTGGTGTCCCTGCTGTTGTAGATAATGCTGCTGCCGCTTTCTAAGGGAAATGGAACGACTCTCACATGTCGTGTGCAGCAGCATCAGAGGCCCCGCAGCTACCAGCATCCCACCTACAATGCAGCAGCCGCAGCATCAGGGCGGGCTGCACGTTATAATAACAGCAGCAGAATACAGCGCTGCTGCTGGTCTCTGTGTTCAAGCCCCCGCTCCCCTTCTATGTTGTGTCCATGCAGTGGTGTCGCAAGGATGCGTCAGGATAGGAGGCCAGTCAGCAGCTGGTGCTGTAGCAGCAGCACCTGCCGCTGCTGTTGTGGAGTGTCGTAACAATAACCGCAGCAACATCTGCTACTGCTTTTGTATACGACTACTGACCGCAACGTTTAGTGTGTCGAAACTAGTGGCTGCTGGCAGACCCTTGAAAGAAACGTCTCTTCACCAGCAGCAGCAGAGAGAGTAGAGGCATCAGGAGCAGCAGACGTACTAGCAATCCCTATTGCTTTCTACTGTTACACGAGCTGGTCAATAAGAATGCTACGTAGCTCGAAGCTCGTTTTCGGCGTGTTCTGTCTAGCGACAGAGAGAACGTGGCGAAAGCGAGCGTCATACCAACAGCAGCTGCAGGTAAGCTGCAGCAGCAGCAGTTCAGCAGCAGCGGAGTGTAGATGCAACCAGTGAGAACAATTCCGATTACGGGTTCAGAGCAATTCATCGAGCCTCAACTTGAGGCTCTGCGCCGCATTGACCACCACCTCTGTGTCTGCCAGTAACGTCAGCTTTGCTGTTGGCTGCAGCAGATCGCTGCCTCCCCCCGAAAACCCCCCGCCTGCTGCTGCAGCCCGAGCAGCAGAAGCAGCAGCAGCAGAAGGGGCGCTCCTGGCCTCCTTAGTTTTGTGCACCAACCAGCCTGCACTGTGCAGCCAGGTGAGCCCTCCTGCTGCTGCTGCTGTTCGTTGCTGATGCATCAGCGCAGGTGCATGAACTGCAACAAGGCCCAGCCGCAGCAAACTGCTGACGTGCTGCAGCAGCGAGGGGCACTCAAGCACCAACGGCTGTCTCTGCAGCAGCTCGGCCAAAGACAGCCATCGCACAAGGGAAAATGTCTTCGGTAGTGCTTTCGGGATGCACACCCCAGGCTGCAGCACAACGAAGGCCTCCTCAGGGGCTTTCCGCGGCTTGCTGCGGCTGTACAGCAGCAAGCTGTTCCCGAGAGTGTCTTTCAGTAGCTTCTTATCGGCATTACGGGATGTATAGGCAGCAAGAAAAGCAGCAACTACCAGCAGACGCGACAACCACGGCAGCTGCAGCAGGCGTGCTGCACTGTCTGCTGCGGCTAATTGACCTCCCCATACACTTGCTGCCGCTGCACTGTTAACCCTGCAGTCCACAAGGTCCGGCAGCAAGCGTGAGAAGGGTTCTGCAGCAGCAGCAGCGCAGCTGCTGCGCAGCTGCTCATGCATCAGACTCAACGATCCTAGCTGCTTTGTCCGCAGCAGCAGCTGCAGCGCCTGTCCCCAGAGCTCCCGACATAAGAAACGCAGCTGCCAGAAGTCACTAGACGCGTGCTGGTGCATGCAGCGGCAAATATCTCCACAGAACTGTCTCCATACTTGCAACACGTCAGTCCTGCCTGTCTTCGCTGACACCAGCCACACTCCTGTCTCCTCTTCTGCTGCTGCTGCTGCTCCTGCTGCTGATGTTGCTGCATGGGGGACGGGAGAGCCCATATTAATGCTAAGGGAGAATGGGAAGCCCGGCGGAGCAGAGGCCATCGCCACCTGCAGCAGCGGCAGCGCCAGCTGCTGAAAACTGCGCTGCAGCACGAATGCTGCTTCGTCTCTGCCATAAGCAGCAAACCTCACGAGAGGAGGAGGGGGCAACCCATCCAATGCCTCTGCTGGTAGGGACCTGCGGCAGATAAGGACGACGCACACACCTCTGCTGCCGCCGTTGCTGCTGTCTACCGCTGCTGCTGCTGCGGATGTATTGTCACCGTAGAGCAGCTCAGGAAGGCGCAGCAGGGCCTGCAGCAGCTCAGGGAGCAGCTGCCGCAGCGGTTCCGCTCCATCCACAACGAGTACAACACTGCGTGATGCGCGGCTTAGTGCTTCCTGCTTAGCAGCAGCAGCCCCGTCCCATCCGCTAGCTGCTCCTGCTGCTGCAGCTGCTGCAGCTGCTGTAAGAGTTGCTGCAGAAACAACAAGCTGCTGAACCAGGATTTCCACGAATCCATCTGGGGTGGTGACCCGCGCCTGGGAGGCTCGTCGGCACTCCCGTAGAAGCATCTTATGCTGCTGCTGTAGCGCGGCAAGTTGTTGCTGCAGCATTTCTCTTGCCTCCGCTCCGCTTCCCTCTGCCCCTTGTTTGGCATGTTGCTGCTGCAGCAGCAGCTGCTGCTGCAGCTTGAATATGGGCTCGCAGCATGCCTCTGCCTCTTCTTTTATGGCGGCAGCAAAGCTTCGCAGGAGGTGTAGATACAGCAGGTGGCGGCCAGCTGATCCGTCCACAGCAGCAGCAGCAGCGGCATCCGCATAGCCGTGTGCTGTGCTGCATTCTGATAGCAGCAGACGCAGCAGGAAGCTCTTCCCGCTGCCTGCTGCCCCTACCACCTGTATTAAGGGTAGTGGCGCCCTTAGATCTCCTAGCAAGCCAAAGAGGTGGGCCAGCTGCGGCAGCCTAAGGGGCCCCGCTGCTGCAGCTACCCGCTCGAAGCCAGGGCGAAACGGCAGAGGCACCGCATCTAAGCTGAAATTCTCGCTGCTGCTGCTGCTGTTGCCTGCTCCTGCTGCAGGCCTGCTCCGGCCAGAGGAAATGGGGGTAGATGGTTGAGGGAGCACATCTCTGCATTGCTGCTGCAGGACGCGGCGAGGTGGGGCAGGTGACCTCATTGGGGAAGATGCATCTGCTGCTGCTTCTGCTGCCTCAGCGGGTGCCGAAGGATGGGAAACTGAAGGCCTTGATACTTTCTCTGCAGCAGCAGACGAGGCGGTTTGCAGGGGAGTGGCTGCAACGTCCAACAGCGGAGATAAACCGGCCCCGTGCTGCTTCTGCTGTACCAGAGAAACCTCGCGTCTCAAGCGTTTGGAAGGCGAGCAGCGCTCTGCCGTTCTTAGGGCGGCCAAGGCCGCTTTCTTTACTGCAGACACGGAGGCCGTTGCCTCGTCTACTGCTGCTTCTACAGGTTTTGCTGCTGATGTTGAAAAAAGAAAAGGGCTTCTCTGTAGGCTGCTTGCTGCTGTAGCAGCAACATCAACAGCAGCAGTAACAGTGCCAGGCGGTTTGGGTCCCCTAGTCATCTTGTCAGAGGGGTGCTATGCTACTTGCGCGTACAGTAAAGAGAACCTACCAAAATTATTTCTGCTGCTGCCGCTCCCTTGCAGAGAGACTCTCTGGAGCAGCAAAAAAATGCTTGCAATTAACCCCTTTTCATTGTTTCCTTGGAGGATGTGAGCTAATAGCACGGCGAGATGCACTGGGGCGAATAGAAGGGGAAGGAAGTCACGTATGTTTATAGATACGAAGCGCGTTAAGGGTTTGTGTTTAAGGTTAGGGCATAGGTTTTGCTGCGTCTTGGGGATTGGGAAGGTACATCTCCTAGGGTGGTCCCACCCCACCTCTGGTTGCTCCTGAGCAGCTCGCTCCACGTCACATCTAAATACCGAGCCTTAACCCTTCAACTTTGTCGAACGCTAGTACCAACTTACACAGTAAACCTTAAATCCCAAACCCTTATGTCAGGTCTACCGGGGATGCGTTAGGACCTAAAAACCCTAGGCCTACACAGAAGCCCAATAACGCCTGTCCCTTCCCTCTGAGTGGAAGCAAGAAAGAGAGACAATCGTTAACGAATTTCCTGCATATAACGTCCCATATGTTGTTTCATATAGAAATTGTTACGGATGATGGGATGCCAAAATAACCTAGAATAAACAAGCTACTGGACAACACTGTAAAGAGAATAGGTTCCTGTCCATAGGCCCTTGCCATAGACCTCAACCTCAGGCTTCTGGCCTTTGGTGTATGGGGAGAAGTGGGGCGGGTGGCACGCTGCCACGCCTGGCAGCATGTGGCTAGCCATGGCTAGTGGCTGGTGCTCTAATCCATCGTGTATCTTGTGTCTAAATATTGTACGGATTCTCCATTCCCGAAAGTGTTATATGTACATGACTAATACACAGCTTAGCATGTTAAATGAGGTGTTGCCGCCTTGGAGTATCTATCATGAGCAGGAACCATCAATGGAGTGGCCGATTGAGGGGCAGCAACCTTGCCCACCAGCCTCTTGCAGGTGTGAACGTCTGGTGAATAAAACATGATGCCGTGGCTTAGTGGTGTTTGAACTAAGAGATGCAGCATATGAATGCATATGTTCGGTAACGTAGTGTTAGTCTGTTTGCTATAACTCATAATTGCCCTAAAAGAATCCCAGAAGTTATCTATCAGTGGAATGTATATGACTGTGTAAGCAAGGAGCATTAACATAGCTTTTTGGATGGTGTGCTGGGATGCTGTGTCCCCAAGATGCAGACTTTCTGCACCTTGGCCCAGTCCTCTTGTCGCTTGGCTGTTTTCAAGTCGGCATGACCTCAGAGAATCAAGCCTGAGAAAGGCAGATTCTTTTAGGGACTAACTATTTTTAAGTTACTGCTTCGTGTTAGTGCTTATGGTATCTAAGCAGAGGTATATGTACTACCATTATATTCAGGCTGAGATATGGCAAGGGACAGAGATGAATGGAGAGATACATGAACCGGAAACTTCGTTCTTTAAGACGTCGTCAAATAGTATCCTCTTGAATATTGTGACACCAGGCCATGCTAAAGCGCTCCTGCTTAAGGCAGGAGTTGAGGCGTTACCAGAGATTCCTTCACGGGTTTAAGAAGCTGTCACATGAAGGGTAGAAGGTTGGATTTGCGTGATTTCAACTGCATTCACTTCTTGTGGGCGTGGTGGAGCCTCCAAGGTCCCTTCCTGCATCCATCCGTAGGTCCATTCCGGCTACATAGTCTTTGGCCTAAGATATCTAGCCCCAAGACAAACAACCTGTTTTCACTAACTACGACAGTCCACTTTTAGCCGCTAACTCCCATACAATCGTCAACTCGTTGAGTGTGGCTCCACTTAATGGGCGCTGTCTTGGGCCTTAGCGCGTGTCTTCATATAATGTACATCGCTAGAAAGCACAAGCGGAGCCAAGTCCTTAACAACCACTTGCAGGCTATACAGCTACCTTGCCTGCCCTTTGGCTTCTTGTCACCGAGTGGCCTTTGTCCTCGGCCAGTGGTCGCACACCATGCATCCTTCGACCCAAGGGCACTCAAGAAAACAATTGACACCACATGTCCCTAGAATAATATCAGTGCCAAGGATCACAGAAGTTACATCTACTTGCCTGTTTATTCTCTGTGAAGGTAAAGTTCATCCAACCAGCAGGACACCACTTTTCAAAGTGCACCCTTTTGCAGTTGAAATGTAGCATGAAGGATAAGCTTATTCCGAATTCAATGGGGCTGCTCGATCCTGAAGGCGATAATACCTTCCCGCCAAATTAGTTATGCAAGTCCACGTCTCCAACGGCCATCCAGTTCCCTTCGTCCTCACTTAAGCACATGCTCAGGGTCCCGTCAAGATGCATTCGCTGCACCAGACATCAAAACCAGGTAGGGTCATGCAGATGAAGGCATTCATGCCTTCACTTTTCTCTGCAAATGCATGGGATGCTGCTGCTATAGTTGGGTTATTTCCTTCACTTACAATGGAGGCTAACATGTTGCAAAAGGGTGGTAGAGGAGTGACCGCTAGCAGCTGTCCTTGCGGTGTCTCTTTGCTGTCCTGGTACTCTCTCAGGGATTGTGGGTCTAGAGAGCGCAGCACCCGGCCACTGTTTCTCAGCACGACAACGAGGCCGTAAGACGAAAAGTTTCTGATAAGGGGCCATGATTGGCTGTCTCGAGTGTTGCTCACTGTAGGGCTCTGTGGCTCCTGTCGCTCCTCTGTGCTGTTGCATGCATTAGTACCTCTACAGGAGGTAGTGGTGCTTCCGCTGCCCTGAAATAGCCTGCACCGTGTCCTGTGGTTTTGTCGCTTCTGACCAGCTACTACTTGTTGTACCAGCATCCTTCCTTCCCAGGGAAAGGTCCTCAGCAGACGGGAGGCGCTCTCATGGCTTGACGCTGCTGAGGAAGATGAGATCATCTCCCTCTCCGGCTCTTGGCGAAGGAATTGCAAGATAGGGGAAGGCAACTGGATCTTGTC
>JRZD01020012.1:0-14300 GCA_000826945.1 Eimeria nieschulzi
ACCAGCAACCCAGACAGCCCAATCACTGCGGATGCTTGCGGTTGCTCTTGCGCCTGGTGCTGTTGAGGCCACTCAGCCAAGTGCTGCAGCAGTTGATGGTGCTGCTGCTGCTCCACGCCGTCTTCGCCTGAACCATAAAGAACGCTCGCTTCCTCCGGCCTTTTTTGCTGCTGCTTAGGTATCCGGCAAACATTGAAATTTACACCTTAGCAGCTGAGGGCACATGAGACTTCGTGGGCTCGCACCTCCCTCCATGCTTTCAGCAGCAGCTGCTGCAGCAGCAGCTGCTGTGCGAAGAGGGTCCAGAAGAAAAGGCTCAGAGGAGCGCAGTGAATCGTCAACGCAGAGACACTTGGCGCAGCTGCGAACAGCTGCTGGTGTTGGTTCTTTTCCTGATAAGGTGCCTAGTGCTGCTTCAGCTGCTGCAGCTTCGCGAATGCACCTTGTAGTCCCCGGTGGTACTCTAGCCATTGCTTCATCTGCCGGTGCTACTGGAGTCTCTGAAGGAGCCCGTAGAAGGCACGAACAAAAATGACAGGGGAAAGCTTTTGACGGACAGTCTGCCGGGTTCACAGCGGCGCCAGCAGAAGTTGGGATAGCAGCAAACGAAGTAATATCACTGCTGGTGTTGGGGCTGAGGATGCGGATGCGGGCGACTGTTGGAAGATTTGAGTTGTTATAGACAAGCAGGGCCCGAGTCGTCCGGCTGTGAGCTCGAACCTAGCAGAGGGAGTACAAGACAGCGATACAAAACGGAAGGGAAAGGGGCTGGGTAGCAACAAGGCACTTCTGAGCTTTCTCCTTGCTGACACATAGAACCTACACGCCAGGGAATTTAGAGTTTAGGGTTTGGTAGCGGACGATTCCAAAGTCGAGTTGAGGAGGCCAGAAGGCTGAAACACGAGGCGCTGAGACCTCAAAAACCTGCGGAAATAGCAGACTAGATTGACCCGCTGCATCTTCTATTGGAATGTCTTGTGGGTCTGGGGGACAGACGACGAAAGGAACTTGGGTAGAGAAAGAGCCGCAGCAAAGGGGCAGCAGACGCATCACGAGGACTCCGTTGGCTCCCGAAGGAAAAGAAATTCCCTCTCGTGGGGAAATAGAAAAGTAGCCGAAAGGCCGGGGCCCCAAACCAAAAACCTAGAAAACAAACCGTCAAATACATCACTAAAGCTTAGGGTCTGGGATTTAAGGAGTAATGCTTAAAAGTTAAGGTTTAGGGTTTCCTTGCCAAGTCGGTTTGTTCTTGAAGCTCGTCAAGTTCTTCGCTTTCAACATGAAGCAGCCAAGCCGTCCCTTCTCCCTCTCTAAGAGAACCCGCATGACTGCTGCTACTGACGCTGTTGATGTGCTCAGGTGCCCTCCAACGCACCTCCAGAGCCCGGACGTTAGGGTGCAATGAGACTCGAACATCCGACGGCCCTTCATTTTTAACTCGAAGAGAAACGTTCTGCACTGAACAAGGGCTCAGGCATGTAGCGGGGTCCCCGTTACGCGGGGCTCCTACTGCCATCACTTTCGGGGGTCCCGTTTTAAGGCGCAGTTGCAGACGCAGCACCTCCCACTCCCGCGTCTCCTTTGTCGCAGCTGATGACGCCAAAACTCCGTCTTCTGGGATTTCAGCAAAGAGAGGAGCCCAACGCAGGGCCCCCACATTATTCTCACGCTTAGCCTTCTGCAGCTTCTGCCTTTCTTTTGCTGCTACTGACGGAGGGTGCAGGATTTCTTTGGTACTGAAGAGAACCAATGGCGAGAGGAGGGCTTCCTTAGGAACATTTACCATCTGCAGGGCAAAGGGCACAAGCTCATACAGGTCAGCTTGGTGACTTTCGGTAGGCCTCCACGTCATTCGCAGGTTCACAAGAGTGAAACTGTTAAAGCAGGAGGCTACTCACCGTGAGAGACATTCCACAACGAAAAACGCTGCTCTGGCTGCTGCTGCTGAAAGTGCCTTCCGATCTCATGACTGTGGATGGCAGCAAGTGTGGGTCCGCAGTAAAGAAAAACTGGCGACTGCTTTTTGGCGGCAATACTGTTTCCGAAGGTGACACAGAAAAGGCTTCCAATAAGCTAACACTTTCATCTGGTGCTGTTTCAACTGCTACGGTTATTGGATTTCGTCCGGTTGGAGGGCTTCTTGCTGCCACAGTGGGGCGCCACACGAGATGTATGGGGAGGAATCCTTCGTTGCAAAGCGTGAGCGTGCGTACAACGCGAGAACCATGGAGCTGGAACTCATCACAAGAAACCCAAAATCTAAGCCATACATCTTAACACGGCACAGACTCTTTCTGGTGAACACGGGGATTTAGAACATATGCCTTTTGTTAAGGTTTTGGTTTGGCTAGGAATCACTCTTTAGGGCATACCAAAGCAAGCCCAAAGTCAATCTCCTGGGGCAGGAGGGTCTCCTTAACCACTTGACGAAAGGCTGCCTCGTTTACCCCCATTGGCCTCGCCAGTGTTTCACCTGGTGCTGTTGCTGCTGCTTGTGCGCCTGTCGTTGCACCCGCCGACAGTTCTTGTCGCTCTACTGTCTCTGCTGCTACTCGGTTGGGAAGCACTTTGGTAAGAAGGTCTATGGGCCACTTATCACCACAAAATTCTTCAAGTGTTAGTGCAGCTGCGTCTGCAATCCCTCGAAGCCCCACAATTCCTAATAATGGGGGGAAACTCCTTTTGGAGACCCCATGTGGTCTCTGGGACGCTCCCGATTCGGCTGATATGAGCAGCAGAAAAGCAGAAAAATGACCTGCTGCCTTGGGAGTGAAGCGAAGGGTCAGCGAAGGGTCTTTTGTTCCCTGCCGCAAGAGCACTTCCTTTGCAGATATACCAAAGACTTTTTCTTGATGGTTTTGCTGCTGTCCCCAATGCGAGGGAACAGGAGCTGTTGTTTCAACAGGCGCCGTTGCTACTGTTGCAAACGTAGAAGAAGAGCTTAGCCACCTCTGGGCCTGCTCTCCACATACTATGAGCATTCTTATGGCCCCATCGCCTCCCTCGTGGTTCAACGTCAGTCTGCAAAACCACAATCTCAAAAGCTCATTGTTTTCAAGACGAAACGCCCAGGGGTGCTGGTGTTTAGAATTTAGGGAGTAGAGCTTGAAGAGTGTTTAGTGACTATAGAGACGTTTAAGGGCGTTAGGCGTGAAGGGTTGTTGGTAAAAATGATAGCCTCATCTTGCTAAAATGCTGGGGCTGGGGGCTCTTTAGTTGGGTGTCGTGTGGCTTTTCTCACTCATGGAAGGCCGACTCTCCAGGACGCACAGCACCAAAATCAAGCTTTGAGGGCAGGGAACGCAATAACAGTGGTTCCTTTCTCGCGATTACCTGGGACAATCCACAAATCCAACGCAAGGTATGTAGATAAGCAGGGTTTCCATGGCGATGTCAGTTTTTCATCGTCTTTCTCTTTTTCTACTGTTGGCAAAGATAGGCCCAGCGGTCGCTAAAGGATGCCAAAGGCTTGCTGAAATGAGGTAATAGATGGCCGCAGACACTCCAAGGTGACGCCACTGCATCGGGCTGGCTTGACGCCAACCTTGCACGCTGAAAATGGGTTGAGTTGTAGTAGCATATGGATACCGGAATTTCAAAGGCGCCTTTCTCTGTGTGCAGCTCCAACTGTCCAGTAGCCTCAGGAATAGATGGAGTTGCGGAGAACGAAACAAAAAACTGAACATCCAGCAAACTCGGAATAAAAATGCTTTACTGCTGTACTGGAGTTTAAAGGCGCATTACACTCTGCTCAACAAGGCCGGTTTAGTAGTTCCTGAAACGGTACAGCCAAAACCTTTATCAGTAACTCTACTGACGAAAGATCGGGACAGGCAACCTTCAATCGCCCACTTTTCTTTCCATTGTCAAGTGGGACTACCGAAGGTATCTGGCCTTTCCTCAGCGCCTACCTTGACGCACATTCCAGTGGCCACCGTCCCAGAGACTCGGGATGCGTTTCGACTTTCTTGCCCACGGCTGGCGAGAGAATTCAGGAGAGTGGCATCTCCAGGGTATATCAACGGAGAGATCCTAAATGGACTTTTGGGATCTAATTCCAAGCGCACGCGCCTGCCAATACCCTCACGGTTTCGCAAGACCACCTTCTTGGTGTACGTGACTCCTGGAACTACTTGGTCAAACACCTGCACTCCCCGCCCACCGGCTAGAAAAATCTGTGAACCACTGTACAGACCCCTTGTCCTTATTATTAAAGCTGTTTTTATGGGATAATCCGTTTCGTTCCCTCCCGTAGGATACTCACTATGCAATCCGGGACGACTACAAATGGGCATTCCTCTGATACTTCAGAGGCTACGTGTCTAGGATTCTTCAGGTACTGACTGCCTGTTAGAACTTGATTATGGGTATGTATGCGTCCATTTTTGTGTGGCATAGAGGAAGCTCTCTGAACGAATACAACACGAGCACATCACAGCTGTTTTCTGTCTGGTAGACGTCCTTGGATCTATCGCCAAGTGCAAGCAGCAATAATTTCATTTGGATTATGAACGGTACAGCCAGGGTTGTTCATCAACAAAACGAGGAAGGGAAATGGATTGCCGCCCTTAATGTAAACGGGAATGAGAAAGAAGTGAAAAGAGGTCTTGGACGGGAACACCCTGACCTTGGTCACTGCGAGACGCACATTTGTTCAGCTTGAAGCAGTGGTTACTCTGGGTGCTGAACACGTAAATCTAGGTTTATATGCAATGCTATATACGTGCTGTATTGCTTTGGTAGACGCACTACGTAGTTAATCAAGTGCGTACAGTAGGTGCTTTCTGTTTCGAGTTTGATGGAAACCCAGTCCTGACAACTACTGAGGTGGGGAAAACGTCATTTTCTGTTGCAGAACTCAGGGGCCCTTGGAGGATCTTCTTTAATACGATGTGCCTCTTTACTTTGGGTCTAACTACTAAGAGAGCATACATGTTCAAGTGAGAAGGAAGGGTCAGTTAACAAGGATGGCCTTGGTCCGTGTAGCGAACGACGGTACGGTTGATGCCAAGTGTCGTCACAATAATTGCTCTTGCCACCTACCCTTCGGTCCTATTGCCAGTTCAGCTGATTTGTTTGACCACCTTGATGAACGCTGCTTCTGAGAGCTGTTTCCGAAAGATCTAGGATCTTGCTTCATTCCATTGAGATTTTCACGAAACTGAGACTGCTGTGGCAACACCATCTTTACTGGCTCCTATAAACTATTTCATGATTTCAAGACGTTACCCACCTCCGCCCATTTCTGGTTTTCCAGTCGAAACTTATCTGGCGTTACAAACAGCGGCGATCACCAACAAGCCACATCGAGTGTTAGAGTAGGCCCCCGTTGTGGCTAACTGAACCAGATATGCAGCCCTTGGCTTTCCAAGTACACTAGAGACTAGGTGAGCGAAGTTATTGCCTGTGGAAGGCCTCCTGTAACATGCGAGCATGTGAAATATTGCACGTCAGTTAGATCAGGGGTGCTCCAAAAAAATACTAAACTGATATTCTTACACACAATAAATGTACACTTGAAGTTAATTGGGTTCTGTATAAGGCTGCTTCCTGCGACTTGCATGCGGCTGCTACGTGGATGTGGTGACCTCGCATAGTGAAAAAAAATGTGAAAGCCTAACCAAGTGCTCGGGCGAAAGTCAAGAAATAAACTTAAACATATCCGGATAGGATGTGAGTGAAGTAATATTTTCGACTAGCCAATAGGCAATTCCAGCAAATGAGAGTTCGTGGGGAGTGCCTTCCTGTCGAAAATCTAGTCTCAACAGTAGTACTCCGTTCGACCAAAATTACAAGGCCAGGAGCATATTTGATACAAAGCTTTGGCGTGTTTCTATTCTGCGTTGACATGAGCTTTAAAGAAGAAATCAAGTGTACCCTGTTGGTGACAACCTCCAGCCCATCCAAATGCTGGGGTGTACAGACAGCCATGGTCAGCTGTGTAATCTATCTTTGTATCCGACCCACAAGTTTACGTTTTCCGTCTCATTTGGTCAGATTTTGATGCACCCTTCAGCCCGTATCCTTGCGGACCCCACTTTACTACTACCGTTGCAAGCATGTTTGTGGGTGGCCCTGAGGACATCCCGATTGAGGGTGATGAATTCGAGAAGTCCAAGCCCAGAGTCCTCTCCATCGCAGGCTACAGTTTTATCTCACTAATCGCCCACTTCTTCGTACAAGATGTAAGAATGCTATTTACGTGCTTTTTTTCATACGTTTCAACAATCCGTATGTTTAGGTAGGGGGAGCTCTGGCGATGGCCATTCTTGGCGGGTTGCTCTACTACTATTGCAAGAAACCTACTCATCTCAGCATTACGCTGGCATTAGGCATGAGTAAGAGATCGACTTGTGACGCGCTTTGGCGAGCCTTATGAAGATGTTGTTCAGGCCTGGCGATACTGTTTATGAGTGGCTTCATTTCGTTCAGCATTTTGATGTCCACACACTTAGTACGTTTCAGAAAATGATGCTGAGTAACGCTCGCCGTCATTGCACGATCTTGGAACAGCAACTCTGGCTGGCCGACACAGTTACAAAACTAGAGTAAGTCAATCCTGAAACTGTGAATCCTAGAAGTAAACCATCGTATTTCTTCAGATTCATTGTTTATGTGCTTGATTTCGGCGCTTCTTGCCTTGCGCTATTCCAGCTCCAATATGTCTTCGACTCTCCAACCTACCGTAAGAAAATCTGGGCGGATTTGGGATGTTATCCTTCATCGTAATCAACCTACAGGTGGACCCCGGTCCTTCCTTCCGCGCTGGGCGGAATCAGCTGCTCGTGGCGAGGGCTGGAGAGGATGGTCCCCTTTCCAGGTATGTGTCGTACTAAATGCGTTAAGTTTACTATAAATCCAATTCATACGCAATACGAACAGGGTGAAGGACAGCGTCTTGGAGGCTGGCAATAAAGGCATAAGCGAAATTGCCAAGCCGAACCCAACAAGTTGGCATGAACTTGTAGACGCAAGTCAAGCCAGATCTTTAAGGCTTTCTTGCCTGTGGCAAGGCAATTCAAAGACTGACATGTGACTGGAAAAGCATACAAGCATAAAGTGTCTTGTGAAGCCTACAGAGGCAGCTTCATGGTGGCACGCCAGCCCCAGAGAAGCCAGGCTATTTACTAGAAATTACAACACATCCAGTCACAGGTTTTCCTCTTAATTAAAACCTTGCGGAGAGTTGAAGCCCCCGGGCATTCTTCCACCTGGCATTCCTCCACCGAACTTGCGAGTCAGCTTGGAGATCGCCTCTGCGACCTCAGGGTCATCCTTATACTTGGCCATGTTGCCTGGGTTCGACATGATGTCCTGAAATGCGGCCATCATCTGCGGCAACAACCACGAACAAGGGACAATCCCAAACCATAAAACATTTCTCAACTGTAAGCATCTCACGGCCCGAAATTTTCAAATAGTTCCTACCTTTGGATTGGAGAAGACTTGCTGGATGTCAGGGTCGTTGATGGACCCAAGAAGTCCCGCTGCGAGCGCGCGCCGCACAGCGATGAAACAAACTGTAGTCCCACATTCACTAATCCACCACCAGTTGCGGGGTGTGTTATCACACGTGACGCATCTTACCCAATCCTGCCATGCCTCCAGGCATTCCTCCTGGCATTCCACCAGGCATTCCTCCTGGCATTCCACCAGGCATGTTTCCACAAGGCATTCCACCGCAACATGATCCACTATCCCTACAAAAATCTGAGTAACCAACAAGCCAGTCACAAAAACAGATGAAACGTATATGTGATTCAACAAACATAACAAGTTCATGGGAATGTCCTGTCAGCTTTACTTGGCACCCTTACCACCTTGGCGTTTTTCTTCCTCGTAGGCTCGCTGTGCCCTAGCCCGCTGTGCTCGAGCTCGATGTTCATGCTCCTTTCTCAGTTTCTGCATACGACGAGTCAGACAAGCTCAAGATACAGTTTCTGAATATAAGCCAATCGATAGGAGGGGGAATGCGCTCTAGACCTAAGAGTCATGAAATGCGCACTTCTTCTTTCCTCCGCTGCACCGATCTCTCATGTTCCTCGATCTTCTTATATTTCTGTTCAACGAGTTTCTGCATTTCCCATATATTTTCGTCGTAGTCTATCTGCAAACAGATTCCAACAAAAACAAAGGCCATCACAGTCTACTATTCGGAATACCGCAATTATCAAAAGCGCCTGCGTATTCTCGTCGTACCTTTTGTCCCATTTCGATATCGCTATGCGCTTGCTTCCAGTTTCCAAGGTATCTACAACAACACGTGACGAATTAAATAAACAATCACAAGCTTGATGATGATGCTGCTACGGTAGGTGGGAGGGCAATTCAACGCTCTGATATGCGTAAAAGCTTGCCTGTTGGAAGTTCCACGAATGCGGTAGGCCCTCGCGTTGTCCGGATTCAGTTTCAATGCCTCGTCACAGTCCCGAATTGCAGCGACAAACCGTTTTAGCTTCAACAGGACCTCAGCTCTGCGTGTGTAGAGAAGTGCAGTCGGGTTGCCGATGAGCAGCGCAGTTGTATAGGACTCTACTGCCTTGTTCAAATCTCCTGCCTGCGCAAACGTGCATCTTCTTGCTACTTAAATAAACTCAAAATCGGGGATGAAAATGTGGGAAAGCCTTTTAGGGAGCCCAGCGTGGTCTGCTACTTACTTCAACAGCTTCCATAGCTGCTTCCTTGGCCTTGGCAAGCTTCTCGTAGTCCTCGTCAGTCAGCTCCTTGTCGCCTGTCGGCGCCAGCTCGGGAGGCGGTATCGTCTCAGGTTCAACGACTTCTTCATCATTCAAGGACTTCATTTCGAATACGTCTTCTTCCGACTATTCACACGCCATTAGTATGACTCAATATGTCAATAGGTATAGTTAGTGCAACAAAAACGCGAAGAAGTGGCTTCGTGAAAGCCATGTAGCTTGACGCTGCTCATGGCACTCGAATGTGTCTGGTGAACATACTGCACACTTGACTTACTTCAGGTTCCTCGGGTTCTTCCTCTGGAGTGGATTCGGGAATCCTAGCTCCGAGGGACTGAAGATAGTCCTTGAAGAAAGCGAGCTCGGGTCTGTGAAGAATGTTCGGGTCATTGCGTACAAGGGTCACAAACGCCTCCAGCTCCGCAACTGCAAGCAAAACACAGTTGAATTTACTTCAGTGTCTGTTGCGGCCACTACATACTCAAAGTTAAGATGTACTCACGAGTCTATAAAGAATTCTACAGAAATCCAACAGGAAAAAGTTTCAATCTAAACGCCAACCCCCTCCGTTGAAGCACGAGGAGACAGTGGAAGTGAGCTGTATTCCTCAGAGATTTTGCCCAGCTGCTGCCGCCAGCTACAGACAGGCGTGTGCTTACGCTTTTCCTCTCCAAATTGAGCCATTGCCTCCTTGTGGAAACGATGTAGCTAGGAATGTTTCGGTGGTAATGGTACTCCGATGGCGAAGTGGCACACAGCAGAGGAAGACTGTGCCTGTCCGCGCTGTGCAACTGCTTACCAACCTAGTGAATAAACTGAATATTAACATATAATACAAAATTAAATGAAGACTCTGTTATTTAGAACAACGCCGTTTATCTTGATAACGCCAGAGGTTGTGGGGCTTTGAATGTCCGCTGCCAACCCGTGAGGGCTGGGCACACCGACATTAGAGACATCCGCTGACCGCCTACCATTTTGGTTTTTCGAGGACGGAGAGGGTTCCTGTGATTACAACTTACTTTGAACCACCGCAGTGACACACGAAGAGACCCTCCCAGAGTGACTGACTTTGAAGCCTCCTCACGTCGATGTTAGAAAGCTTAAGAAACTAGGGCTAAGCAATGTAGGAAGCGCTGAAGTTCAACAAGGCATAGTAAGAGAAGGGCGTATGGCTACTGCCACTCTAATATCCTCTGAACAGTTAGCGCAGGCATCACATAATTGCGCAACTTCCAGCTATAGCGCTATAGGGGAAATCCCATCGCGCAAGAAACTGAAACTGAGGCGACTCCATCCCTCCAAGTTTTCAAGGGTTTCAATTTTTAGCAGAATCTTGCTGCTGAAAATCCTATAAAGCCTTCAAAGGTCGGCGGCGGGCTATTTGTTATGGGGTGTCAAAGGATCGCAGAAGGCTAGCGCTGCGTAGAAGAGGCGGGCCAAGCGCCAGCTTCCCCCGGATGCTCAGTTAAGGGCGGTCAGGGGAATTTTGGTGTTTCTGCACCATGCCAGCCCAATTTCTTTCAAGTTCGTGCCAGCGTGCAACAGATGCCTCCCTGCTAAGAAGCAAGCGATAGAACAATTCTGCTTCCAAAGGCAGGGAAGTGCCGTCTTTTTCTAAGATTGATTTAAAGGAGCTAAGGGGAGTCGAAATCTGCGGATAGCTTCGTCCTGATGTGCCTTCCCTCTCTGTCCCACTAAGGCCAACTACTTTATGCTAAGCGACACTCACAGCCCATCCACATTGCTGCAATTGCCCACTTGCTGGAGAACCTGTTTCCACCCTGCATCCTTTGACACTGGGGCCTCGCATGATTCTCTCTGTTACTTCGTTCTGTTCTGCCTATGTGTCACCAAGCCAGGTGGATATGCAAGAGGAAAGGCAAGAAATTAAAATAACGAGAGCAGGGAACTCCGTGAGTGGCAGTTCTTTACGATCCCGCAGTTGCATGAGGCCGCAGCTGCGCCGCCTGTCTAATCTGTTGCGTGGCTCGCTTCTCTCGAGCTGCTTGCAGAAGTCGCTGGAGGCGACTGGCATGGCGGCGGGCTGCCGTTATTTGCTCTACCAGAGGGGCGCTCAGTGCCTTCGTTGCGGCGCCGGTGAACCCGCCACCAAAATCCTGAACAGCGAAGATAAGTTAAACGAGTGTTTATTAACATGTTGTTTCGTTGGTCTTATTTTTTTGTTTCGTGCTAGTGAGGGAATTTAATAAAGCGAGGGAGTAAATTGCTCGATTTCTTTCAGTAGGCCCGCACTGCCCGTAACACCCGCAAAGTAAAAAAGCCCTAAAAGTGGTTCTTCTCGTTTCCGCCATTTGATTTTAGGAGTTTTGGGTTTTGGTTTGAAGTTAAGGGTTTGGGGTTTACCTGGGAGTTTTCTAGTTCCGCTTTAATGGCATCAAGTGCTTGAATGAGTCTCGTTCTCTTCTTGTCCTGCGCAGCCCAACGCGGCGTTTCCACCCCGTGGCATCCACCTTTCTAGCAAGAATCCTGGGACTGTGCATGCATGGCCAAAGTGGGGCTTGCATTAGCAGAGGCAAAAAGGGTTTGGGGTTGGCGATACCTCGGGCAGCGTCGTGCTGTAGAAGTGCCTCAAAAGTTCTCCTACGCGGGCCTGCCGGGCCCTCACGGCGTTTACTGTGGAGAGCTCGTAGTCCACTGCAGCATGCAGCAACAAACATCCCTCAAGCCCCAAACCCTACGGAGGCGACTTTCCCCTCCACAGCAAGCACCGCAAGACAGCCGGAAAGATAGCACAGAGAAACAGACACACAGGAACCTTTCCTGCATGTCAGCTGCCCGCTGGGGGTCCGCATGGGGCGAAGTGACCTCGGTGGATGCTGGGTGTATCTGCCTCACGTGTGGCTACTTGCGCCGCTTTGTCCTTCTGGCAGAGTTTGGTGTTGAACACGAACATGTAGCGACCCGTCTCATAAACGGCCGCCACCTCCTCTGCCTGCTGCCGCACGCAGCACTTAACAGAATCGGCAATTTAAGCTGTGCAAAATCAAGGGTGAGGCGACGAGAGTCAGTTGTGGATACGAACTGAGGGTTTTGGTATTAGCGTGTGTGCTGGCCATACAGACAGTGGAACGCCTCGGCTTCTCTCTTTCGATCGCTCCCGCTGCTGCCACAGCCAGGCTTGCGCTGCTTGCGCCTCCTGCGCAGTGCGGAGGCGCTCTGTGGCCTCTGCTGCGTCTGCTGCCTCTTTAGCTGGTGGTGCTGCCGCTGCTGCTGCTTCAGTTGCTGCACTCGGCGCTGCGGGGTTTGCTGCTGGGCCACCGAGGGTAGGGCTTCGCGGCACGCGGGCCCCCGCGGCGTAGAGCTGCCGTCTGCTGACCCCAAGGGTTTGATACTTCGTCGGCGATGCCTCCTGCATGCAGCCCCAACAAGCCCAAAGCGCCAAGTGGCCAGCCTACCCCTCTGCCCTGCAGTTTCAGCAGCGAAGGCCGTACTTACGTCGAGCTCCTCCAAGCGAAGTGCTGCAAGCAGCGGTGCTTCCTCTGCCAAGACTCCACACCCAACTGCAGCAGCAGCAGCAGCAACAGCAGGAGTAACAGCAGCAGCAGCAACAGCAATAGCAGCAGGAAGAACACACGAGGGTTGAGGCGAGGAAAGGGAGAAGAGGGTGTTGTTTGTTTTGTGTGGAGAAACAAAGAGGGGCTGCTGCCTTACGCGTCGCTGCTTCGTTTGGGTTTGCTGCCGGCACTCCTCCTATTGCTGCTGCTGCATCCTGGTGTCTCCTGAGCTGCTGCTCCTGCTGCAGGACCAGCTGGACCTTATCACGAGGCTCTGCTCTGTCTGCTGTGGCTGCTGCTGCTGCTGGAGGCTGCAGCAGTTGCTGCAGCAGCAGGCGTTGGGAGTGGCGATTGAAGCGGCCCGTGAGAGAGCTGCTGCTCGTCGCACGAGCAGCCGCTGCATGCGGGGCTTTTTTCTCTGCCAAGTCGCCGGCAAGAGAGGAAAGGCCGTCAGGCAGCCCGAAGCCTCTCACCCTCAAGTCCGCGTCAGACAGGAGCGTCTTCTCTATCCCAGGAAGAGACAAAGCATCACGCTCAGTCGCAGGCTGCAGCAACACAACAAAGTGCCGCAACCCATCAGCCTTTACGCCCTCTTCCCAATAGAGGCAAAGGACGGATATGAGCTGCAGCAGCTACGCAACCCAATCCACAACGCGCAGCAACACTACCAGCCGCAATTGCCGCAACAGCACAGCAGCATCCACAGCAACAACAACAGCAGCAGCAGCATCCACAACAGCAGCAGCAGCAGCAGCAGGACCGTTTCTTTGATGAAAGAGGCGAGGAAAGCCGTGGCCTCTTTGTCGTCAGTTTGGCGCTGTCTCTCCGCCAGGCCAATCCCTCCCTGAAAAAACTTGGAGCGAAACACTCGACCCCAAAAACGATCCGCACTCATCCGCCCTGAGCAGCAGCAGCAGCAGCAACAGCAGCAGCAACAGCAGCAGCAGCAAAGCTGAACACATACATACACTAGAGACCACAGCCGCTGCATCATCGTGCGTTTGTGCTGCAGTGGCTGCTGCTGCTCGTGTGGCTCTTCGTACAGCTGAAAGTGCAGCAGGCCCAGCAGCAGCAGCAGCAGCAGCAGCAGCAAGAGCAGCAGCAGGAATAGAAGCGGCTTGCCTGTCTCTACAAAGGCAGCATGTGCTTCTTTGACAAAAGGGTTTTCTCTGAGGATTTGTGTGAGCATTTGTTCGCTGCAGTCCACCACCAACTCCGCAGTGTCGGCTGTCTCCCCAGGCTGCTGAGGGGCGAAGTGGTACTGCGGAGGCCTCGCCAGGAAGGCCACAGAGACACCCTCAGCTGCGCTCACAGCAGCAGCAGCAGCAGCAACAGCAAACAGGAGCACTAGCAGCAAAGGCAGCCCAGCAGTAAGCAGGCCTCAGAGACAAAAAGCAAGCAGGCGTTGCTGCTTGTGAGGCCTTACGCGCTGGTTGCGGCCTGAGGGCCTTCAGCTGGTGCTGATGCAGCAGCCAAAATTCTGAGGCGGAGAGGCCCCGGGCCCCAAGGCCCCCCGCAGGTCCCTCAGGCTCTCCCACGAGGGTCTCGTACACCGCAAGCATTTCAGGGTTCTGCTGCAGCAGCTCCTGCTGAAGCTGCTGCAGCTGCCCGGCCTCTTGCTGCTGCTGCTGCTGCAGCAGCTCAGCCCAGCTTGGCAGTGCGAACGAAGGAGCAGCAGGGGCAGCAGCAGCTGCTGCTGCTGCCGTTTTGCTTGCTTGATGGGTTGCTGCTGCTGCAGCGGCAGCACTGCAGCAGCAACGACAAATAGCACACAAAAGCCATCGCATACAAAGGACTTGGTGCTGCGCTTGTCCCTAGCGTGCCCGCCCACAGCCAAGGCCTCAAGGCCTCAACGTTACCACTTAGGGATTAACACCTGAGGCTTCGTCTGTGGAGTGTCTCTGCAGCACCTCAGATGGGCGGCTGAGGATGCTTGAGGCCGAACGCTCTTTTGTGTCTCCGCAACGTTCTGCTGCTGCTGCCTGCCTCCCGCTGCTGCTCCTGCTGCTCCTGCTGCTGCTGAGGTGTCTGCATCCCCTGAGGCTGCAGCGGACTGCCTCTGTTCTCGCTGCTGCTGCTGTTGCTG
>JRZD01020013.1:0-12387 GCA_000826945.1 Eimeria nieschulzi
CGCACTGGCTGTTGGTCGATACAAGCCCCATGCGGCTCAGTAGCGCTTTGCCTACATTTCGACCACAATGGCGGCTAGGACCTAGCGCATCCACAAACGTAATTCAGAGTAGGCAGAAATGAGATTGTAAATAGCAAGTAACGAGCGTGAATATGCTCCTTTGCGTGGAGCTCTGGGCCGAGTGGAAACCACAGCAGGAGTAGCAAAGCTCATCCTACTCAGTGTAGCGAAGAATCACATCCAACAAAAAACCCAGAATAACCGTAGTCCACTCCAAACGCCTAATCCTGATCAGAGGTCAAGTATGCTTGTGTTCACGGTCCATGTAGGTCTTTCCACCCACAAACCCGTCATCCCAGGGGGTTAATGAAGGCCATTATATTCCAGAATGGAGGGAAACCGCTCTCATTAATGGCTTTCTTGCTTTCTCAAGAACGAAGTGGCACTTGAGATAGTGTAACGCTGCTGATTGGCTTCCTCTGTTGAAGATGTGGGCGAAAGCAATACAGGCATAAGAAAGCTGTGACCACGTGGCGTTGTGGAGGGGCTAGGTCTATTCTTTCCAAGGCAAAGCGTTCACGTGGTGCTACAGAATTTCGCATTAAGCTGTCAGCATTACAACACAGGACAGTGCGAAATAATCCACAGCGCAAGAGCGCTGCTGAAACGCGTACAGGCTAAAAGTGTAGAAATGCACAGATAAGATATAACTTTTTATTGTGCAACAAAGGAAACTTAACTCTACATCTGGTGATGTTGGACAAATTGCGGCTTCTCTGTGGGGAATCCTAGCATTCGGCCTGCTTACAATCTACGAGTCGTGGTGAAGGCAGCACAGTGATATCGGACATATATATCGAAAAAGTGCACTGCAGTACAACCTCGTCCCAAATGTGCCGCTAATTTCGAACAGTTCTAGGAATAGAAAGCAATTAGATAGCCTACATCCTGCGCGAAGTAGAAGTCAAACGTAATAGATCCAGCAACTGCCTCAATGGCAGATATGTTCGTATTGAGTTCTGGGCTGCTCCGAACCAGAGATACATGGGCATGCGGAAGATTGAATCTCGCAAATCATTTACGCACTTCTACGCAGCAACCTCCAGGTGCTGCAAGGAAGGCCAACAAAACATATACATGTTTAGAACATGCTGGAAGTGACAAGGCCGCAACATCGGTCAAAGTGTGCACCACGGACGCTAACAGTGGCTAAAATAAACGCCTTCGTTTGGCAGCTCTAGAGGTGAGGCTGTGTATTGACCAGACAGCAGGTCTGCGCTTGCAGTGTCACGTAAATTCGCTTCCCTGTCATCGTTACAGTATCATTTTGTTGACACCAACGTTACTTTGAATAGCGAAAGTAAAAGCAGATGAAGCACGAAGACAAGTAAGATTCATTAATCAGAGCAAGTAAAACGCCATTCCTGCCACAAAACCAAACGAGGACGTACAAGCTGCGCCGTTGCGCACCGTCAGCATCAATGGCTTTGTGTGCGCGCTTGGAGCTTATCGCGCTGTGCCTGCCACAGTACCCTTGTTGCAAGGACAAGCCGATCAGCCGTCATGCGGTTTCGACCTGTTGAAAATTCTCCACGCCATATTATGATTTTTGTCGCACTGTCTGAGTTTAGACCGTCCCACTGGATAGCACAAAGATGCAATGAACACAGGAAGCCAGAGGTGCGCTGGCAAGAACAAGCTGGGGACCTTCCTAAAGGGATAGCGAGTCAGCTACCATCAAGCTGTTACAGGCAGCAAGCTACGGTTCTGTCCATACCTTGAGGAAAATCAAGGTGGCCATGTGCCAAAGCAGTACCTGTGGATTCTGGTACATAGTTACCGTTACGGCATGGACAGTTTCTACGTCTATGGTTGCTGTTAAATTACCCTCATTTCAGGGTCACGAAAAACAGGACTCACCCGCCGCTGAATGCAATCGGAATCACAAGCAATATATATCATGATATGCGATAAAGTGGGTGAGAAAGTTACGTCAAAACGAAACGGGGAGCATTGTGTTCACACTTGGGCCAGATACTATCCTCCAGATTACTAGGGATAAGAAGGGCTAATCGGACTCCTGGGTATGACGGGTTGTGTACTCGAGACCTCGACGTTATACTAACGAGACCCAATCTCAAAGCACTCACAAGCATCTGACGAAAACAAGATACGCAAATACACTGGGGGACATTGGTGAGTGGAATAAATCCAACCTCTTAAGGCCTACTTCTCAGCATCTGCAGTGACCTTTGTGACAGCAGGACGCGCCAGTAACCGAATTCGGAGCTTACTGTCTGTGCAGCGGAATCAGAATGGACCCAACTCAAATGAAGCTGTGGAGTTCAGCAGCTTGCTTTTTCTTGCGGTCTCCGCTAACGGGTAGTGAACACACTGGCTGTTAGAATCCAGTGAAGTGGATTGACGAAATAAAAATTGTAAAAATTGTGGATGAGACAAACCTTTGAATTCGTACCCCTAGTCACACTTTCAAGGTACTGGAATGCATATGGGTGAAATATGTAAGTTAACTACTGCATGTAACAACATACAATCTGGATGGAGTATCTTGTCACGCGGGGGTCAGGCAGAGTGTATTATGTGTTCTTCAGGAGTGTATTAGGTGTTCCTGAAACGAATTAGTAACTCACTATCGCTATCCCCCGACGTGATATCTGCCAAGCGTCACACCCTGGCTACGTGTCGACCCAAAGTTTGGCAGCGGCCAGGAAGTGGTCCTGGGTGCTTAATGCTGCCATTATTATGTTGGTGACGCTCACTTTCTCCATCTACACAAGAGTAAGAAGTGGCATTTCGCTTTTCCTTATTATATAAACGACGGCTTGCAAATGCGTCTTTCCACTTTGTGCAATAAAAAAGTAAGTAACCGGAAACGTTCGTTGAAAAACTCCCCTGCTGCAGAATCAAGAGTTCAGCGGGCGGATGAATCCCAAAACAGCTCAGGTGTGTATACAGCCCTAAGACTCCTTACATCCTGAGTAAGCAATACGAAGCAGTAGCTCAAACTAGAATGTGTCACAACCAGTTCTGCCCTCGGGAGACATCCGCAGAATATGGAGGCATGTACAGCAACAACGGAACAAAGAAAACACTCACATTCTAGGCAAGTGGGATGGGGTCTCAATGTCTCATAGTGCAGGCAAACATAGTTTTCAAAAATAGAGCATGTCAACCCATACACGATTCCGGGGAAGCTACTCACCTTCTGCAATCACAACTTGAGGAAAAGCTACTCACCTTCTGCAATCACAACTTGGATGTGTAGCCTTCGTGAATCACAGGAAAAACACCACAAGTAGCAAGGATCGACGAAGTCAAGCATGCTTATCAACTACCTGCGGAGGGTTCCGCAACCTACTGCCTGTTCAACAAAAAAGACAAGATAGCCGCTCGACTAAACAAATGCCTTCCTGACTTTTGCTTCTGGCTCCGAAATGCTGTCGGACGGCGAGTGTGAGATGTCTCTTGACTCTAGAAAGCTGCGTACTAGCTGGATGTGTTTTAAAAAAAAAATCAATGTGATGCAGCCTTCTCCAGCCATCAGCAAGAATATTCATGTCGAGAAGTGTGAGTTGCGTGTGTGAGCTAATTGTTGAATGTTTGGAGTTGATGCTGTCCCCATTCGCTAACACCTCCATAAGCTTTGAAAGGGTGCACAGATGTATATGGCAGCTGATTCACGAACGCGGCGAATATGGCTACGCCAGATTCAATTTTATCAGCCGATGTGAGTCAAATTGTTCGCTCACGACCTATTGTGTGAAGTCCAGAAACAGTGATGCTTGCTAACAGCCAGGACATTGCGTCCCACAGCAGTCAAAAAGGAGGCATTCGTTCCGTTGTCTCAAACCTGGGCAAAGGTGCAATCCCTCTGGACGTACTGCCTGGGACGAAAATGTACCATTCTGCCAAGGGCAAAGATGCTACAATGCGCTAACAAAGTACATGATGGACTCTGAGTACGCGAGGACCAACAGAAGTAGCTCACTATCTGAGGGTACGCATAAATTTGTAGAACGTTCACTCGTATGCGTGCGTCTTCACGCTCACATGCAGGCATGTGCGGCGTACTGCGGGGCTGCAAATACTTACAGCCATATATGCATAGCGAAACGAAGTGCAGTGCGTTAACTGGCATATAGCAGAGGTGGCAATGCATTTCTAAAAACAGCTACGTTAACGCACATCCTGTGACAGAACGCTGTCTGGCTCAGTTATAGCAGCTGAACTGCCCGGTCATGGCCGTGCCTCGCAAGAAACCTGGCGCTTGTAGCGTGTCCCCGCCTTGATCTTCTCTACAACCGATGACCAGCACTCTACTGGCCTAGCGGACAGGTTTAGCTATCGCACGAGGGAGAACTGAGATGGCCACACGATTAGCTCACCATCTGAATGCACAGCTAGCACCTATTCACAAGAAATCCCACATCAGTTTGGTAGAGGCAAACGCTTGGGGTGTAGCAGCGACAGGAATACTGGTACACCAGGGTTTGCGGCACGCAAGGAGGCGACTTACAGGCTTTACAAGTGTGGAATTAAAACCTTAGCCCTAGAGCTATAGATAGTCCAAATGCTTGTAAACATCCCGAGATGCTCTCCATCACTCGTGGCAGCAGCCGACAGTCGTGTGACATCGATTAGGTCCAGGGGCTCACATGCTATTCGTAAACCCACCAGCAGGCCCTCTCCAAAAATAAAGAAAACAAGTATCCATTCTAGAAATAAACCGTGGACCTTTCTACTTATAAATTAATTCAGCAAAGATAATCCTGGAGCATGGCACAAAAAATTGTGCGGTGGAAGACTCACCATCTACAAGCACATTGTGCAAGGCTCGCTTATTCTTTAGATGTGCAAACAGCGGAGCGCTGTGGCTCCATTAAATTGACCAATCGAAGCAACAAGACACGAATGTTAAAAGCATCAAACAGATTTCCATACAGTCTGCGTTACCAAGGTTAAATGGGAAAATGTCAAACGCTGGGGAGGGTGCTATATCGCTGCCAGGGAAGATATGACAATGCCGCGCCATAAATGCTTGCACAGTGAAGGCTATGAAACACAAATGCAGAGGTTTAATTTCTGTTAGGCCTTTACCAATCAAGATGGAATGGAGCAGTATGGTAGGTCGCCATGAAGGGAAACAAAGGGATTAGGTGAGTCAGCTGGCAGGACTTTAAAGCCATACCTCCAATTTCCCGACAAGTAGCTTACCATCTATTCCAAGCAAGCAGTAACCACTTTAGAGAGCAAATTCGCCAAGGCTCTGTTCTTGCTCAGGCGGCTTCTGTGTGTAACAGTTCCAGGATGTCCAAGCACTTGAGGAAATGAACGCTTGTCACGCAACAGTATCGTACACTTGCTACACAAGAAAATATCTGCGCTTTATGAATTGATCTCAGCAAACTTACCAGCTACGAGAAGAACGAATATGGCGGAATTAGCATTCTGGCGGTACGCCCCTTTCCGGGTGAAGGCCCTTACGGTATGCGTAGTGCACACTTCATGCTCAGTTGGATGCAATTGGCGAGGTTGGCGCTTACGTCCTGCACGGGAGTGTCGTAGACAATGGAGAACTTGGTTAAAAAGGTCACTTACAAATCGTGTCACGGCTAACCTATCAAAAATAATCAAAGACTGAACGGTTTGAGTGGTAATTCGAAATTATGGTGGGGACCTTGCAAATCAAGACAGCGCGTTCTAGAAAAATTTTGGTCTAGCATTCTCAGAAAATAGTTCTCCAGGCCGCTGCTGGCTAGGATGTTTTTTATAGGCTCACTTGCTCCTGAAACATTGGGCCGATTTCTCTGGAGCATGCCTAGTTTTTGGCGCTATTTGACAAAATTTCATTACTGCAGATATTCGTATCAAAACAAGAATCTCTTTCTTGAGGGTTCTAGTGAAGGTGATGTTCGAAGCAGAGTCGCTCACTGTCTACTCAGCAGTCATGGCATGTTGGGCAATAGCTGGTGCCCAATGATTAGCGAGGCATACTAAACTCAACGGCCGAAGCACCTAAATGGTCATGTGCGGCGCACTAGCTGCAGGAACGGCAATCGTGGCTCCACGTCACGGAGTTCTGCAGGCCAACTTACATGAACCAAGATGATGGGCTGTACAACCGAAGATGAAAGTCATCCGGTAGGACAATGGAAGGCAAAATGCGTTAGTTGGTCCGGCGTTTATTTTCATTTATATCGAATCTATCGGGGACAAATATCCAAAACTTGGGGCAGCGTCACCATCAAGGGTATAGCAGGAACACCGCTTGGTCTGGCTCACGTTCTGTAAGGCCGGATGAACGAAAAAAACCTACAGGCCTCCGCTGCCACGGCCGCGCAGGCTATGCTCCGGCAAGTTACTTTTAGCGATATGGATGACGACCTTACCAGCTGGCCCAACATGTAAGCCATCAACGAGTTATGGAATCCTATGGTAGGATGTACCATGACATAATTTTGAGATAACAAGAACGCACCACAAGGAAGCAATAAGATTTCGGAGTCGCAGCAGGGCTCATCCATGAGTCTCCGACGAACGACCATTAAAACGACATTTGAGAGCGGCTAATCTGCTTTAAATGAGGAATTGCCACGCCTATCTCCATCCATTGGATCGAAGGTTGCTGTACATCTACATTCTCACTATCCAAATGTCCCAGCTTACCATCTATTACAGTAGAAAAGACATCACCAAACGCAATGATCTCGTTAGTTTTAGTACACTGAATGGCAGGTGCTTGTTGCAAGCCAACGTTTTAGCTAACCTCAGGCGGGTGGTGGAAAGGCTGGATGCGCACCCTCTGAAAATGCACAGTAGTCGAGTGAAAAACGAGCAGCTTTGCCACAAAAAGCCGCGTCCAAACTGCAGTTCATTGTACGTTTGCATATGAATTACTGCGTAAGCCGAGGCAGCGCATGAGGGTACGCTGGAGCTTCCTTCCAAGTTTGCTGCCAACCCCAACATACCATCTGACAAGGGTAAAGGAACCCCGGCAAAACCTGGCTTCTGAAACAAGCAGCCTGCGCTGTTCGTACTTAAGCATGTTCCTCGGCAACTGACTGTGCAGATGGGAGCATAGCGCACTGCCTGCATGGAGAAAGAGGAGTGCAGGCAAAACCGCCTTTCGATGCACTGCAGAGTAGCGCCTTCTACACGCACGGTGAAGTACAATGCCACAGAAATGCACCCCACTATGCAGCACCAAAACCGCAAGCTCTACAGCGGCAAAACTGACGAGCTGGAAGAACGACACGTTGCAGCCATACGAAGCATTCTTGTTGTAAAACATGAACCCTGTTGGAAAACCTCTGAAATGAAAGCCCTTCCCATAAGCGTATTCTAATTTATTCCGGTATACGGGCATTGAATTATCAAGGGTAGCCCATTCGACACAGTAAGAAGCCGCTCACTGGCTGAGATAGCAGCATGTCATATCTTGGTTCGGATTGCCCGCATGTTCAGAAATAAATATCGCATAATCATTACCAGTCGCAGCTTCCTGGCCTCCAAACTGGACTGAGCAAATAGTTTGTCACGTCGACGGTTTGATTATGCTGTTATGACGCCAGCTTACACGCTGGAAGGCGAACAAAACCAGTAGTCAACTGCCGCGGTGTACCGCAAAAGAACTTCACCTCACGCAATTGTTCCGTTCAACAATTCTTAATCATTTACCGCAACCAATGTGAACTACGCGATTTCTATGAGTGGCCAGCTCCGCCATCATGCTAGCAAGACAACCCACGGCCTGTACGAGCAGGTGATGCTTACAGCAGCGAATGAATGCCTTGGGAACAATGCATCTTGTTGAAACGTCTAGGGAGATATCGTTCGACTAAATAAAATAAGAAGGTCAGCAGTGCCTCTTTAATGGCACGCATCTTAACTCACTAAACGCTGATTGAAGCAGGGTACAAACAGAACAGACACATTGCACACAAAATAGGCAGCAGCTCCTGCGAATAGAGACAGAGGCTCTCTACTAAGTGCTGTCCTGGGCCCTTGCAGTGGTAGAGGCATATTTGAAGATTCGTGAGGCTCGCAAGCCTGTAGCTCAACATTGTTCTCTTCCGCTGTGTGCCTGAACTGGTGGACGCAATCAGCCATGCCTTACCGGCTGGGAACAACGATGTATCTTGAAGCACATTCAGAAAACTTGCCAAAGTAACGGAACAGTATTAATACGGCCAGTCCTACCATTGAGTTAAACCTACAGATGCAGGACGCTTAGGTGATGCTTGCTAGTATTCTATGCACAAAATGAGCTGCGTTACCTTTCCGCTAACCTAACTCACGATAGCATGGCTGTATCTGCTGAAATCCTGAAAGAAAAAAACACAAAAACAGTCAAAAATAAATCATTCAAGGCCTCACTATGTGGTGGTGGAAGTTCAAGCAAAAGTAGCAAACGACGCGGTGGGTTGCCCTGGGAAAAGGACGCGCTTCTACCAGACAAGCCTGTTCACTACAATGCAGACTCACTAGCATCCAGCGGTAAAACTGCGCACATCCATAACCCACAATTAAATAAGAGATTAAGATGGTAATGTAAATTATTTCCCACCGAGACTGTCTGTGTCCAGACCTTGCTTACCGGTTCTTTGTCGTGCTCCCGCCATAAGCAAATTATGAGGAAATAATCCGGCACGGAATGGGTTCAGCTTACCATCTGTTAACCAAACAACCTCAGCAGTCTCGAAAGTGGCACCTGCCACACTCATTTTACCTTATAAGGTGCTTGCTGCCACCCAGCTCAGGCAAGAGTGAGTTGATCACCCTGGTGGGACGTTGGCTTGCCCTGCCACTCTGTCTGGCTCTTTTTCATCGTCATCGCAAGCAAAGCTGTCCTCACATGTATCCTCGTTTATTTTTTGCACCCCTGCGTCAAGTAGACAACTCACAAGTGCAGCTCCTCTTGCAGAACACATGCTCTATGGCACCTATCTACTGCAAAAAAAGTGTATTAAAAAGGCTATAGATGAAGAGAAAAATGGAGTAGCGTCTACGACGCGTTGTATTCACTGAGGCCTCAACCTGCTAGTCACTGTACATGTTCGTTAGTACCTTGGGCGCTGGCTACGCCTATCTGCCTATTGCCTCTTATGTAAAGTAGCCAGCAGCTGAGGAGTACTCCATAACACATTCGGTGACTCTTGATTATTAATAGCAGCGTATCAATAACAACGTATTAAATCCAGAATCGATGGGAAGCCAGGTAGTCCTGGATTGCAGCTTCGTCAACGTACCAGCGGTTTGGGCACAGCGGGAGTGATGCAAGTACACCAAAAGCGCCGCCAGAGCGGTCGACCACAACTTGAGTTTAAAAATCATGCTCTTGTTAGTTTTCTTCCACAGGATAAATGAGAGGGACAATGTCAGAGGCTGCTAGGGCCTCGCATTCGTCAACAGCCACTACAGGACAATAGACCAGAAACTGGAGCCGCTGTTCGGTGTCTAGTCCATGTTTATGAACATCAAGCGTCAAGTGCCACAGTAAAACTCAAAAAAATACGTATATACGTAAGAGCATCACTTTGACAGTCCAACACAATGTTGGCAGTCTAAATCGTCCCTCCACAGTTCTGCTACACACATGGAGTTTCTGAAGTGCTGTCCGCTCTGCCGTAGGCTACAATAACGCAGTTATAAAAACAAGTAGTAGCTAGCAGTGCTGCAGGTGCAAAGGGGAGGATTTGTGAGCTCACCGCCGTGAATGGAGCGGCTGCATAGAACGTTCTCTATACATCAGGCCCCGAGAAAACGAACTTGGCCCCAACAGACAGCCACCCCTTGTAGATCCGTAAAAAACCTGAGGAGGCGTTCAAACTTTGTTTCTTTCAAGAAATGAAGAAAAGTAGGGATTCATTTTCCTTGTGCACACTGATGCTATAATTCGGTTATTCGTTAGCCCTCCCGCTCCGTCCGAACGTGTTCGCTCAATGGTTATAGGAGAGATATAACGTACCTTTCGATAGTAACTGCTGGAATAATCTTATAGGGATATTTAACGCGAGTTTTATTTTTGTACAGCTCATTGGTTTGAAAGACAAAGCCCATTCCCAGTGGGACAGCGCCTAAGTTATTCGTTCGACAGGTCTTGGCCAATCTCGTGCCATGAGCAGCACCCAATAACCCCCTTTCGAATATTTGGAACAGACTTGGTGTTGTAGCATAGGGCGTACGGTAGATTGGACACTTGTTTGCTCCTTCTGGACCCTAGGATAGTCCCCAGAGTGATAGTCTGGCGAATGAGAAATAGTAGTTTGCGTCTCGTGCACTAGGTGTACGAGAGCCAGCCCAAAGAGTCCCAGGAAACAGTAATACCTTTCTCCGTTTCCAGCAGGGAAGCCTGGGGACTCCAAGTCAGCTGGGAGATTAAGGTTATTGAGGTCTTCAGGGGTCTGCCGTTCCGCCATTCCGGGCTTCCCAGGAGGATCTGTGCAGACAGATCATCTGTGCAAACCAGGTGCCGGCGGAGCGAGAGCTGGCTTACAATAACCTGTTTGCCGCTGCGCACCAGCACTCGTCAGCACTCGCTCAGGGGGTTGGAAGACTGTCAACAACCTCACAAGAACGTTAGGGCTTCGACCACAAAGGAGCTCGCGGCAGCCAAACACCAAGTCCAAGAATGTTAAGAAAAACTCGAGCCCGAAGTGAACATTCGGCATGAGACCGAGACCAACAAGGCTAGATCGCACAGCCGCCTGCGAACCTTCGAAACTCAATTAGCTAACCTGAGTCAGTCCGAAAAAGGGGCTTCCAAGCGCCTGAGGAAAGTAAAAAAGAAAACTGACGCTACAATATCGCAGTTAGTGACTCAACATCAAGCCTAACTGAGCTAGAATTACGGTAACGGCTGTGCACGTACGTGGCGCCGTTGCTTGCACTCTAAGTCTCTTGCTGAAATCCTTTTCTACCGGCTCTTGCCTGGGAAACCAAACTTCCACGCCTTTGGAGTCCAAGATAGAATGGGTCAACTTTTCTCTAGGCCCACTGTAAAGTTTTCTACCTATTACCAGCACCTATATGGATCAAAATACCAGGTTTTCTACGAGTTAGCTACCTTCTTCAATGCCTGAAGCCACATTTGTGTACTGGGGCACATCCCCGACACTATACAGGGCAGTTATTGAAAGCAAGCCAGCGCGCAGCGGATCGAGAGGTAGCATAGCGGACGCGATATGCATCCGCCTTTCAACAAATTGCCGAACCGGATAACTGGAGTCTACCTGTCAGAACGCGAAGAGAGCTAAGTTCTGGGCTCAATACGAGCTTTGTGAGACCAAGAGACAACTGCAAGAGTGCCCATAGGGTCGGTTACAAGACCATAGAACTGCCAATCGCTAACTGACTCAGTTGCGGAAGTTGAGGTTGCAATTGCATCCTGGGCTTACACAGCAGCACGACCCTAATACGGCAGGGACATGCAGCACTACACACTACACCCGACTCTGACGAGCAGACACGACTAGTGCTGGAGATACAGGCGCGCATGCGAAGAATAACTGAGTCTTCCGGCTCAGTCCAAAGAGAGTTAGACTCAACAAAGCTCGAGAAACTGTCAACTGAGCAACTCAGGACCCAACTTGGACCCAGCTTAAAGATACTATCCGAATTTTCGAACAAGAGCAACTGCCTCCTTTCGTTCGGCGTTGAACAGAAACTGCTACACCTGTAGCATGCTAGTGCAGGTGTTCCATATTGCGGTGTTAGTCTGTTTTTCTTTATTTGGAGTTGTC
This sequence comes from Eimeria nieschulzi, assembly GCA_000826945.1. Taxonomy (NCBI): domain Eukaryota; phylum Apicomplexa; class Conoidasida; order Eucoccidiorida; family Eimeriidae; genus Eimeria; species Eimeria nieschulzi. Next base: position 11,763 of record JRZD01020013.1, read on the forward strand.
CTACTTAGCGTCCTAAGTTATCTGTGAGGGGAAGGGTTGAGCCTGTGTATGTTAGAAGCAGTAGCCCAGCTCTGCAAATTGTGTTTGTGATGCGTGAATGCCCAAGGCGCAGTTGGCGTGCATCTTGACTGCACTCCCTTGCCGCTTGGCTGTGCTCAGGTCGACATTACCTCAGAGAGGCAAACAGGAGAAGGGCAGACTTCTTTGAAAAATAACTATTCTTAAGCTTTTGTTTCGTATTAGTACTTATGGCCCTTGGGTAGAGACCTAAATACGAGGGTTATACAATGCCAAAGCTCAGCCTGAGGGCTAGTCCTAGGCCTATGGCTGTTGACATGTAGAAGTAGTGCAGTGTGCGTCCCTCACTCCCGTAGCTGTGGCTAGCTATGGCTGGTTCTGCGCTATCCACTCGTGCGTAATCTGTATACATGAGTGCAGACGGACTAATAACTAAGGTATTGGGTGCGCATTACGAACAATCGTAAGCGTACTACGGTGAGGGATGTCGGCTGCTAATATCGAGGCCGACAAGCAGGCCTTTACTTGGGCAGCTAAGCTTGCCAGTTCCCAAGACTGCTTCTCAGAAATAGTTTGGAGAACGCCGTCGAGGTCCTTTGTCCCAGCT
>JRZD01020014.1:9028-19930 GCA_000826945.1 Eimeria nieschulzi
TGCTCGTGCTGCTGCTGCTCGTGCTGCTGCTGCTGCTGCTGCTGATGATGATGGTGCTGTTCCTCTTGCTCCTGCTGTTCGTGTTGCTACTGCTGTTGCTGCTGCTGCTTTGAATCGATCGAGGGTTAAGCGTTCTTTTTAATTCACTTCCTTTCCGTGTGCTTATTTATCTCGTCTGTTCTGCGTCTGTCTCCTCGCAGGCCTTGCGGATAGCCGTGGAGGTTCAGGGGGGCCGTTTGCCCGTTTATCCTGTCAAGACACTCCAACTTTCGACGTGTGACAGGAAGGGCAGAGGACCTTTCGGCGAGTGTCTTCTTGTTAAAAAAGGAACTACGTAAGGATTACGGAGCAAGAGTTTTTCGGGTTTTGTTCTGATCTGGACGTGTTTGTCTCTGTTAGTCCCTCTGTGTCTCTGTTAGTCTGTGTGTCTCTCTACTAGTCTCTTCTTCTCTCTGTTAACCCTTCCTTCTCTCCATTAATCTGTGTTTCTCGCTGTTTGTTAGTCTGTCTGTGTCTCCGTTAGTCTCTCTGTCTCCCGCTTATTCTATCTGTCTCTCTCTTACTCGCTCACAAATAATATTTCTTTTTTCTTGTTTTTAGAGTCGGAGACTTTGCGTTGATTCTTCACCCGGCAATTGGCAGGAATTTTCTTTTCGGCGAATTGCCAGACGGGCGACGAGTTGGGGAAAATGAAGTTTTAACTCCCGAGTCGAACATTCTGCGGATTACTACAGACAAAGCTGCTGTATGATTCTCGTTCAAGTTCTTCAGATGTTATACTTATTCAACTAATTAAATAATACTTATACCTCAACTTTGCTCTTTCGTAAAAAACGTTTATGGGCGGTGCCTGAGTTGCATGTACACCTCAGCAAGTTCTACTTTTCTTTTCCTCCCGAAGGCAGGTGTCATTGCGCCCATTTTAAACTCAAGAAAAGCTGCTTTCTCCTTATGAGAACAGTGTATTTTCTAGGGGGTTATCTTTTATGGTTTTATTAGACAATTCTCTCTCTCTCTGCCTCCCTCTTTTTCTGTAAGTGGCGTATTTTCTTAGCTTCAGAGAAGAAAGTGAGGGGCTGGCCGCAGCCTGAGATAACAACAATTCGATTAGCCTATTTTCTTTGAGTGTTTAACAGCAAAAGAACAAGAGGAGGAGAAGAATCTTTTCTGTAGAGTTTCGATGAGCAACAAAAACTGTGGCTGAAATTAAAATAAAAGAATTCTTCAAGTTGCCACGTTAGGCAGTATTGGGTTCTTGTCGGCGTGTCTTTTGTAGATCTGTTCTGGTTTTCCCATGTCTGTATCTTTATTTAATCCCTTGTGTCTTTATTTAATCCTTTATGTGCGTTTGGGGAATCTCACAGCCGCACCTGCAGTTTAATCACCTGATCGTTGGTGGCCATAGAAACTTCAGGTGTACCGACACTCCTTTTTGGGTTCAACTTTTCGGAAGTTTTCAAGGTTTTGCAAATCTTTCTCGGAGTTAAATGATCAATAAGTGCCAACCTGCACTCCAAGTAATTTGATCGTTTGTTTCACGGCGTAGTGAGAAAGTTTCTCCGCAAAATGTTTCAAAATCAAATTTTTTCATTGCAAGTCGAGCTGTTTGTACGTTCCGGTCTAAAGAAAAGAGATGTTTCGTTACTGTTGGTCTTTTTTTCTGTCCTGGTTGAATATTCAAATAGAATTACGCTTGCCATGTACACAAACTCAAGTTTTGATTCATATAGAAAGCTGAAACTTGTGAAATCCGGTTTTGAATTTCGTAGCGACGGCAGCCACTCTGCGATGTCTAGACACCTCAATAAGAAAATCGAAATCTTGAAACTTGCAGAAAAACGACAGTTTTCTTCAGAAAATGTACTCAATCCAATCCAAATAGGAATATGTAAATAAGGTCTCTGCATCCCTTGCATATGAGCGGCAACTCAAATGCAATGGAAAAAGCAGTCGCACTTCGCCTTAAGTAAAAAACTACCAAAATGGATTTCTGCTGCATCTTCACCAGCAAGAGCAGAATATCTTTCGGTTGTTGGTATATTTGGATCGGATCGCGTATTCAAATAAAGCATGCTGCCTTTGTTATTAAAAAACAAACCTGTGAGCCCCGTACCATAGATGAATACAGTCTAAAGCAAGGCTACAGCGAGGTGTAGAGACAGCCTAAAGCAAGGCTACAGCGAGGTCGTAAAGATCATGCACAGGCACAAACGAATGTTGCCCCGTGCCTCGCAACAATTCTGCTGCTTCCTCCTTCATCCGAATCTTCTCCTTCAACCTGAGCGTTTGCATCCCCTCTAAATCTCTTAAAATCTGCAAGGCCCCTTTAACCGTCCAGTTGGATGCCCAGGCCCCAATCTTCTCTCTTGTGTAAACTTGTTTTGATCTCCACGTTGCGAACTGGGAAAGAACGAATTTAAAGGCACTTGCATGAAATGGTCTATTGCCCGGCGACAAGGGCAGAACCCACGGGTCGTGGAAATACCCTGATTTTGCAAATTCGCCGTCAACTGATTTCAAAAAGTCTGAATAAGCGCTGTCCTGTTTGCTGTCATGACAGACCTGAAGGTCGTGCCTCTGTACAGCATATACGAGCATTTCTGCCAGAACCTTGGGAATTCCTTCAGTGCTTGTTTTCTCTTTTTCAGATGCACGCGAAGGCGGCTTGCCATTCAACATCCCCAAGAAATCGTCGAAACTTACGAGATCGGCTGTCTGTGCGCTCAGGGCATCTAAAGGGGGAAGTTCGGACGCCTCGCATCCAATGACGCTAGAGCCAATTCCAGTGAGTTTGCAGAAATTTTCCATTTCAATCAATGAAGAGATCCGGGAATGCGCTGCTTTGAAAATCGAAGTTACAAGACAGAGACGCGTCGCATAGGCATTTTTCTCAATCGCACTTGCCGTTTCTGCTGGCCTCTCAAGGGCACGGAGAGCCTCTGCATGCCGATGAAAAACAGCAAAGGGGGCGGGCGAGGGCCCCAGACCATCCACGCTTGGTAAATGGTGCTTTACAAAAGCTGTCTTTGAGGCTTCTGACGTGTGTTCCCAGGTTTTGTCAAGCTGGGCAAATGCAGCGTTTAATTGATCTTCATAGATCTGCAAACTCGCAGGATCCACTGGTAGATGAACTGCCCCCCATGGCCGCAAGACTGTCGGCGTTTCTGCCTCTGAGGGTTGTCTCCCTCGGGCATGCACCATTGGCGGTATTATGAGTTTTGGCCTTAATCTGGGTGGCTTGCCCTTGTCGGTTCTCTCTTCAACCGCAGGAGCAGCTGGAAGCTGGGTTCCAGATTTTCTGGCAAGCCGCCAACTGCCAACAAGAACCGTTAAAACCACGGCAACTGCAAATAACAAAATACCAGCGCTGAATCTTTTGCTGCGTGTTTGGTATGTCCGGCGGAATGGAAAGTATTCTAGGATTGCGTTGGTGGGCTTGTATTCCTCGATATCGAAGCTTTTCGCCGCCCCTTCTGCAGAGTCCCAATATAAAGAGGTTTCATCTAGCCTGAAAAGGGTCTCTTTGCTATCTGATGTTGCTGATGGTGACCATGTTCCTCGTGCTTCGTCCGAAAGCCACTCGCATGCCGTTGCACTAGAGTCAAAAGAGGATGCAGATTCCGCTAGCATTATATCTTCTCTTACAAAAACATTAAATTCACTCAGCATTTTCCATTTAATTATGCCAGAAAAAACCAATGTTTCTATTCCGCAGAGAGAAAAGCAAGTGGGAGCGTTGAACGATCAGCTTCGATGATCGGTGGAAGTTGCGGGCATAAATCCTGGCCGAATTTTCCAAAAAATGACAATTAAAAGAAATACAAACTAAACGTGTTTTCTTCTCATGAACTAACTTGAGCCAATACTCCGCAATATCACATAATGGTATGCACCGAGGCTAGGAGTAGTTGAAACAACGCAGCCAGACCCAATCTTTCCTTCTCCAAAACATTACTAGTACTTTTTTGGATCATTTAAGCGATTTCATGCAACTTTTCATGAACAGTTACATAATTAGAATTAGATATTCATCAGTAATTTCATCCGTGTATCTTTAGGTATCCAGACAAAACCACTCTAGCAGCCTCTGCATCTGCGCCTTTGCTTTAACCCCCTAAAGAAAATAGACTATATAAAACATTTTCAATTAAAAAAGAGAAGAATTACAAGATTGAAATGAGAGATAACAAATGGAACTTGCAGCGGATCCTAATAAACCCTCTCTCGTCAGGTGTATGCGCATGTTCTATATGGATGTGTTTGTCTGCTTGTTACCACGTTTTTAATTCAGATCATTCATCTCATAAGTTATCTATGCACGGAAACGTAAAACGTTTGGCTGTGAGAGACAGTAAACCAGCTTCTCAGATTCGATTTAAGAGGAGCAGCTGTTCTCTGGCTCCTTGTCGCTTGGCTCTCTTTAGATCTTTTTAACCACAGGAAAAAGCGGGAGAAGGAAGATTTCTTTGAAAATAAACTATTTATTAGTTATTGCTTCGTTTTAATACTTATGGCCTTTAAGGAGAGCCGTAAGTCCGAAGGTTCCACTCAGCAACCTTCTTAGGTATTAGTGAATACCACTATTTATTCTTTGCAGGAACAAGCCTGTCATTTCTTTATTTTTCTTTTTTGCTTTTTCCCCGTTTTGTTTCTCCATGCGCCCGCAAAGTTTCCTTTATTTATCCGCTCTATCAAAGACGCTTTGCTTCTCATTATTTAAATTAATTTTTTTTCTTATTTGAGTTAATTGGAAATTTTTGAGCTTTTGCAAAGCTTATATTCTCATGAGATTTTTATTATATCTCCAAAATGCTCTTTTTATAACTGCCTGTGTCTACGCTTGACAGAAAAGAAAAAATATTTCAAAGTCTTCATCTTGAATGGCAAATACACTTCAGACAAAAAGTTGAACCAACGAAATAAAACAGGACTAGCGCTGCCCCACAAGAAGATCAATGACTTCCAATGGCAGTTCAGAGTTCTCCATAAATGTTCATAAATCCAAGAAATGACATTTATGTAACAATGGAGAAAGCCCTACATTCTGCCAGAACCTTGTAATATTTTCACCTCGGCCTTAAAACAGAAAGCCCTACATTCCGCCAGAGACAAGTATAATCTTTTATATTTGCACCGCGCCCTTAAAATAGATGCATATGCCTATTAGAAACAGAAGCTAAAATGGAGCATTTCAAACATGAGAAAAAGGGGAAAAGAATGCTAAACAATAATGGAAAATAAAGGACTCAAGAAGCACCTAACAGAAAGTTCACATTATCTGCTAGAAAGACGATCTGCACATACACCGGGATGCATTTGAAGAAGTCGATACACTTTTAAAATTTTTATCTTATATGTTTATTTAAATGTTTATTTTTTGGATTTACAATCCAGTAAGTCGTTTTTATCTCAGTTTCAGCGCGTTTCAACCTTTTTCTCATTTGGGGTTAAGAAAAGCGGCACTCGCCAGGCCAGCCGAACGAAATGAAAAAGAAAAATTGTCTCGTGTATTTAAACTTTTTAAAAACAAACTTAATTGTGTTAAGTAATGTTACTGTTTTAAAAGCGAAAACCTCTTTAAAAATAGCGATCGTCTTCTGTATGGTTTCAAAGCTTGTGGCTATCCGAACTTGGCATATTTTTTTTAGCTAAAAATCCGTTATGTTTGTCCCATTATAAAAAATAATAAAACGCTTAAAAATGTGTTTTCACGTCTTATTGCATCAGGAGAAAGTTCATTCATGGCCACTTAGGAGATTTTTATGATAGAAAAATACTTTTCAAAGTTGTGGAAATTTAAAACCAGCAGGGAATTTTTACTATTTTTACTAATGAAAAGAAATTTGTTGTTTCTGAAGATATTCCAGCAGACAATTTCTTTGGGAAATTTTATTGATTTTTAGAGGCAGGCTTTCTGTCTCTTCTTGTCTCTTTGTGTCTCCCCTTAAAACCGGTAAATATGTTATTAATATCAGTATTTTGTGTTTTGGTATCCTGTTATTTTTGTTTTTCGCTCTTTTCAACCATCAAAAAAGACATAAGAGACCCAAAAATGTGAGACTTCAATGTCGTGAATCGCTACAGAAAAAATGATTTTATTTATTATTTTTATACAAGAGAATTTTTAATGTTCAGATTATGCTTGAGACGAAAGAAGCGCCTGAAAAGGAACTCGTATATAGGAACCTGTGTGCAGCAGCACATCTCTATTCTGTCATCTAACAAATAAATTAAATAAAACAAAACACAAAACCTAAATAAAACAAAACACACAAAAGCTCATAATAGGACAAAAACTTTAGCCGGGAGAAAAGTTTGTGTTGTTACGTTTAAATAAAACAAATAAATTAAATAAAACAACACAACAAACGCATATAGGACATAAGCTTTGGCTAGGAGAAAAGTTCGTGTCATCAGATTTAAAATAAAGAGAAGCTAGGAAAGAAGAATAAGAACAAAGCGGCTACAAGCTGAAAGTGGCAGCAGAAGACCAGAAAATGTAATTAAAAATTTAAATTGCCAAGATAATAAACTAACTAGAGCAGTGAAAACAACAAAGAAAGGAAATGTAAAGGACGCTCAGGCGAGCTGCTGAAGTCAAGAGATAAGAATCGAGATAGATGGGAGCTTGGAAAAAAACAAAGAAAACAAGCAATTTTCATGCCCTCTGAGCTAACACTAACCTCTACTGTTTATATAAATAACTAATAAATTAAAAACAAAGTTAAATCTCCTTAAATAAACAGATTCTGTCCTTCAAGGTGCAAGATTGTGTGGGCTGTAAGAAAACCCTCGTGGTTTTACAGCCACGCATCAGGGACGCATTTTTACTGGAAAAACACTGAAATTAATGAAATAAAACGGGAATTTTAATGGGGAAAAAAACATTAAAAATGAATATTTAAAAAAAATTTTCCTCTTGCCCCCATCCACAGTCATACAATATTGAGACCATTTGAGAGCAGCAAAAGCAGCGAGTTTTTCATTTGTTGAATTTCCACCGCGTTTGCGTCTTTTTTATTCTTTAATGAATTTCATTCTTGATATACTTGAAAATAATTCTTTCTTTTGTTTAAAATCTCCTTTTTTTTCACATGTCATTGAGGCTACTGCTCGCTGCTTTGTTCCCGATATTCATCTGTGCAGATTTTCTGTGAAAGCCTTGCGGCATTTTTTCATTTTCATATATTACAGAATTAAAATTTTTTATTTTGAGTGGTTTATTAGTCTTTACCAACAGCAATCTTCCTACTCTTTCTCTACCCAGAGAAGTACTGAGCTTTAAATACCAGCACAAGCAACTTTTCGTATTTTTTCCATTTTGTTTCTTATCTCTCTCGACTAGTCATTTTAAAAGTGCAGCAGTCTCAATGCGGACGGATAGGCAGCTTTTAAGGCTTCAGTCCTTTTAAGGTGGCTTTGTGCTCTCTCTTTTTTCATTTCTCTATAGTTAAAATTTTCTTTTCTTTTCCTTACTGAAGATGCAGGGGTTTGCTTTTAGCGGCACCCCTGGCCGCAGACTTTCTGCGGTTCAGACGGCAGAAACACAAGTAACTGCAAAGCAAGAAACTGCAGAGAACAGCCAGACGAGTGAGGACGTGATAATGCTAGATAAGAACGACAGCAATACATATGAAGCTTTCCATGGTCCTCTGGAATACGCAGATACTTTTCTTGGAGGTGTGGGCAACGAGGAGGCTCGGACGACGCACACTACAAAAATGATGAAGGGAAAACGAACAAGAGTTCCTCTCGATTCGTTTCAATGGTTTGCCCTAATAACTACTGGAATTTTCACACTAATAGCAGTCGGCTGGTGGGCAGCCGAGATGCTTCCTCAGTTCGCTAAACCGAAGCCGAAACCCATGGCGATGCCTCATTACGATCCTGGAGACCCAAAATGGCAGTTAGCGGATCTGCAGATGGCGATAGTCAGACTGAAAAGCAACTGGGAAGACGCATCCCAAGCTGTAAAAAGAGAGTTCACAAAAAAATATTTCAATGTTCATTTAAAAGGTTCAGAAATGCCGGGAAATTTACAAGTGCTTTTGGATTCCGCAGAGGATTTACTCCACGTGGAAATCCCCAAGACAGAAGAAAAAGAAGATATTAAAACGCTTTCGAAGAGTGTTACGTTGGTTGCTGGCTCTCTGCAGGCAGCATCTCACAGACTCAGTGCTCTGGTGAAAATAAGCGAATACGAAGAGAAAAGAAGAGAGGCCATGAAAAAGGCAGAGGAACAAAAAGACGATTCAGGTGGAACTAAAAGAGAAGATCTGGTGGATATTCAAGGGTTTATTTTAATGCTTGCAGATAGCAATGTTGTCCAGACAGCTGAAACGGGCGTGCCCAAGAAGTTAGCGCAGAAGCTTGTTGATGAGCTGCTTATTTCCAGCATCCACGACGAGGCGGATTTAAAAATAAAACAAGACTTTGGCGCATTTAGAGCGTTCGTACACGGAGAAGAGAACGTTCCTCTGTTCCTGCCAGACAGCGACCGACCTTTTCCTGTTTCTCTCTTTCTCCGATTTCTGGAGCCAATGGGAAAGCGCCAGCGCGTGCCTCCCGAGTTAACGATGCATTTATTGCAGAATTGGGACGTTGAGACCGCTGGGAAGAGCATCAGGGTGCTTAGGCGTAGAGCGAAAGATTTTACTATCAGGGATCGAAAGAGGAAGGAAAGAATCCGAAGAAGCTACGAACACCAACAACACTTACACAAAAGAAACAGACTGACACTCGCGGAGTTGAAAGCAGAGAAAGGCCTGGAAGAATCAGAAAAACACAAAAAAGACAAAGCGGTGGCAAAGGCTAAGGAGGAACTTCGTGCTAACCAACGAGAAATAAAAGAAAAGGTGAAGGAGATCAAGAGGAAGTTCGAAAACAAACAAAAGGAACTAAAGAAACATACCATTTTAAAACTCAAAGACAGAGAAAAAATACGTTACGCTAATGGCAAGAGTGTGAGCCGCATATTAGGACGACCATTTATCCGAAGAAGCAAAACAAAAGAGACAGAGGGCCAAAGCACCGCCTCCTCTGATTTCTTTCTCTCGCTTTCTGATCTGCTTTAAACCGTAAACCCTGAGCCCTAAACTCTCCTCTTTAAACCCAAGTAAACCCTCGCCTCTAAACCCTAATGAACTCCCGTCTGCAAACCCTAAACCCTAGTTGCGAAGCCCTGAACTTCAATTTTATTTCTCCGATTTTTTTCGCTGCTTGCCTTGCTGAGTAGAATATTGGCGCATGTTCCTGTTTTTCCGTCAAAAGTTTTCCTGAAAACGCACCAACTTTTCCGGTCTAATAATCCGGTCTATTTAAATGAATAAATACGAATCTGTAAATATATCTTTAATTAGCTACTCAAAGCAGACAAAAGTAGAAAATTTTCTCTTGGTCTGCACCAGCCTTATCAACAAGTGAACATCTCGGAAATTTTTCTTTATTCGTTTTCCCGGCATTCCAAACAAAAGCAGCGAAATCCAACACATCCCGTTGTGCTGCTGCTGTCTAGCAAATTTGCTGCTGTCTGCTGCTGCTGCTGCTAATTTGCTGCTGTCTGCTGCTGCTGCTAAGATGCATTTGGTTGCCAGGGCGGGGGATGGCTGCTGCCATAGGGGGAAGGGAGAAATTGAAACTTTTACACCCTAAACCCTAAACCCTGGCCGGTTGCATATCCTCTACTTGATGGTGAATTGCCTGGCTTAGAGGCTCTCCGGCAGGCAAACGGCGATTATCAATACAAAAAAGAGTATTTAGGAATAAAATGTAAAGCCGAAATCCAAACGATTTCGAGTTTATTAGCGGCAAACCGCCAGAATTTAAAATGAAGAAAATCCGCCTTTTTCCGTCATGGAAACCTCCGAAATGATCTGAAACATCGAACGCCGAGATTCAAGTTTCGGGTGTATTGACAGAAAAGCATCTCGGAGAAGTTCAGGTTTTCTGAGACGGAATTAAACAAGATGGAACGGAAAGAAAAAACAATTAATAGAGAACAAAACACAAAACAAAAAACACAAAACAAAACTCATTATTAGAGAATAAAAAGCAAATAAAGGAGAGAGAGAGGCGCAAAAGAGCAAGTCCTTGGGCAAATGAAGTAACGTAAAAACAGTAAAATCGCTTCATTTGGATGCCGCATGCATTGAAATCTCAAATGAAGTTTTAAGTTCTTTTTCTATTTTTTCATCTTTCTGCGACTGTGGGAAACTTTTCGCATGCAGCCACAAACTGCAGCGAGCGGCGAACTGGAAAAACGAAAATTTATTTTGCGCTCTCGTCTCAAGTAAAACCTCTTTTATTTGTTTTTTTGTGTCTATTAATTCGTCGTGCCTTGTGTTTCAAAGAATGAGAACACCAGCAAACGCTTTCTGCTGCCCACCTGTAGCAGCGGCAGGCGGCAGCTAAAAAATTGCCTTCATTTCCTATGAGTTCGAGAGCCCAACAATCGAGACAAAGTACGCCGACCCCTGCTGCTGCTGCTGCTGCTGAAACTGGATGCAGAGCTCGGCTGCTGCCGTGTATCCGGATGCGAAACAGAAGGACGAGTCCTGCTGCTGCTGCTGCTGCTGCTGCTGCTGCTGCTAGGGGAGGGAATGGAGATGCCGTGGGTGCTGAGAGCGTTGGGATCGAGACAACACAGAGGGGCCTCTGGGGAGTCATCTGCACCGCAAACAGACCCTAGACCCTAGACCCTAAACCCTAAACCCTAAACCGTAAACCCTAAACCCTAGCCGGTTGCATACCCTCTAGTTTGATGTGCAGGATACAGCGAGGCGCCAAGCCTTCTTCGTAAAGAGTCTTCCGAGCAGCCATACGGCGTAGAGGAGGTGTTTCACACAAAAACCATTTCAACCGACCCATACGAAAATCCTCATGCAGAAACTGCAGCAGCAGCAG
>JRZD01020015.1:0-19680 GCA_000826945.1 Eimeria nieschulzi
AGACCCCCCAAACCCTTTTCTGCGGCTTGAGGGTGTTCTTTTAAGCCCTTAAATCTTATAAATCCCTGGCTTACGTTTTGATATTAATTTCCCAGAGGCCTTTTGCATTTACCTGAGAACCATAAAGGCATAAACATGCACGACCTTGGTTTCGACGCACACCCCAAAATACTCCTATAAATTCCTTTTATGCCCTTGGAATTGACACAAACAACTGTAAACGAACCCTTTAGCGTAACACCCATTAGCAATGGTTAACATATAGGTGCATACATCGCAAGAAGGAAGAACACGGCACAAGCACAGTGCCTAGGTCAAGCAGGCCTGACGGGCGATTGTAGTGCAATTTTCAATAATTGTCCCTTCCTTTCAAGCATAACAAACGGCCCACAGAAACCAATTTAGGGCATACACGCAAAATTATTTTAATATTTAGAAACCCGCAGAAAAGCTGCAAGGGACGCCGTAGCAGAATAACGTTGGCTGTCGTCCCCGTTGAACCCCTCGAGTCCAGAAGTGGGGAAACACTCTTGATGTGCACCAAGCCGCCACAAAATGTAAAATTTTCTGAATTTAGAGGTTATTTTTAATGATATACTTCACTCGAGAACATCTAACTTGTGCATCTAGCACAGCATTCTAGCACTGCATTCGCACTCACAGGCGTCGGCATGCCTGCCCCCTCCCTCTCACAAACAATTGACAGCCAATAGTAAATTAGGTTCGCTGATTTTGACGCTGTTCTTGCCTGGTTCATTGGTTAGGTTGCCTCGTTGGAGACGCCCTGAATGCCCGTAGTAAAGCTCTGTTGCGTCACGGTGTTCCAGTAATTCCCATGAGCTGCTGACTCAAAAAACCCTGCCATTTCACCATGAACTTTTTATTTTGGCATTCATCCCGCGAATCGTAGATTTGTTAAACTTCGTAAACTGAATGTTCATCGTTCATTGGCTGTAGCAAGCGATATCAAACTTCAGCTTCTCCCATGTCTTGTGGCCTTGGTTTCTCTGGTTAACGAAGAGACAAATTTAATTCACGATGGGTCTTAACAGATGGAGAAAACTTTATGCTGTAGGCTACTTTCGGTATTTTAGTTATAACAGGAAAGGATCTCACAAAATGACGTCCAAACGTCGCCGTCCCTCTTGGCTGGATATGTTTTGTGGGTAGCCAGACCTTCGCTCCTACTCAAAATTGTACGTCCTTTCGGTGCTCATTTGCCTAGTCTTGCTGTTCAGCTTCTTTTTCAATGGTGTGCGTTGCTGCCCCATCAACGACCTGCTGAAAGAGCTACGTCATTGACGGAGATACAGGTGGAGACGATTCTCTAACAATATTCAGAGGTGCTGCTCGTAGTGGGTTGTCCGAAATAATTAAGTTACAAGGAGTAAGTGCTGTGCTGTTGTGTAGAGTACAGTTGTGTGCCAATTCTGCTACATAGAGCAGATCTTCGCATGCATTTTCACCACTCTGCACTTATAACCTGTTTAAATGTCCTGTGCACTATCTGTGTATTCCCGTGTGATTCTGCATGCCTGGAGGTAGACAACCCCTGCTTTACGTCTAAGCGCTTGCACATTAGCTCTCACAGTTCAGCTGTCAATTGAGGATCACGGTTGGAAACGATTACCGCAGGTAGTCTGTGACATCCTACTGAACGATTTCCTAGGAGCGAACAACTTCGTTTGCTGTGTTTCCGTGGAGACAAAGATTACAAAGTTGCTGTTCGTGTCGACCAACGTAAGAATTGCATGGTTTATCATCTTTGTTTCTGCGAATTGTGTAATACCCTCTAAATAAGGATTTGCCTATGCTCTTACTAGGCTTTGGATAGATTATAGTAAACCTGAAGTGTTTCTGCTTATAGATATTGCTTCCTTGCATCGAGGGCATTTAACGTAGATGCTGGTGTAAGTGCGAATGCATGCCCAGTAGTAGAGACGTGCTAAGATGTAGTGGGTCTTGTGCACTACCACCTGTGCTGCTGTATGTCACAAAACCTTCTAGAACATTTTCTTATGAAAGTTTTGGGTTGGTGAGTGAGGCTGTAAGGCTGTGGGTGCCCGAGTGAAGCGGAATTAGCCTAGCGGACACCAAGGCCCAGACACCTGTGAGGTTGCTTCCGTTTCACGCGCATATGAGCTTATGTCTGTGTTTGCAGCTATAACAGTGAAACATTTTGACTTATTTGTTTTATTCAGGTTTGGCCACAGTTGAATGCAGGATTCGTGAGAGTTCAGTTCCTTTAGCGATATCAGTTTCTGCAGCCCTAGGGACTAGATGCACACACGCAAGATTCCCTAAAGTTTTCCAGCTACTTTGGTAATCTGTGTACCGGCAATTCATGTAATCCTATCATGTGAAGCAAAACGATGAATGGAATTATTTACATGTTTTATTTGGTTTGCTTGGCGCGAAGATGGTCATTGGAAGACTAGGGCAGCTAGTGCTGGAGTCTACGAGGGCCAAGACATTTGCGTTTGCCCCTGGTGCTTTCTGGGTTTTTAATGGGCCGCCTGACGTTTATGACGGAAATCACAAAAGCCTTTTTACACTCTTACCGCCGCTTTTTAACCGAAGTACTTTATAGAAGACGCCCTAAAGTTACACCTGAAAATCTGGGGGTATATTTTCCTGACCTTCAACATTGTTAACACAATGGCAAGTAATTCTGCGTAGCTCTCAATATGCGGGCTAGAAATGAATAAATGGTCGACCTACTCAATTCTTGCCCTTGCCAAGAAATTCATCAGCATTTGATTTATTACAGCCTGAAATGCTTCTGGTGCGCCCCTCAACCCAAGCGGGCATTACCGTAAAGCCACCCTGTCCCAATCATGTTCGAAAAGCGGTCTTGCATTGGTCTTTGGGCTTTACCAAAATTTAATGAAAGCCTTGTTCCATGCCAATTCTTGTACATGCTTTGGCGCTATGTAGTAGGTCCAGAATCTCCTGTAGTGTAGGTGGCGGAAACTCTGGAGATACTCCCATCCTGCTGGGCTCTTCATATTTGGCTAACATCGTGTGTTGTTGTCTTTCGGAGCCATCATCCTTCTTGATAAGCAGAACTAACCGGATTGCACAAGGAGACGTCGTCAGGGCAGTCCGTTTTTCCGCTTTGAGCTGCTATATTATCTGCTTGTATCGTGGTAATGCCTTTACTCGTAATCGATAAACTGCCTTTGCAATCGGTGTATTCCCTGCCACCAGGGAATAGTATGATTGATATTAGGGTCAGGTGGTAGTTTTCATGGCAAACTGTTTTTAAACATCCTGTATTTTGCAGGTTGATTTTCTGATAACTGCAGGACATTCAGGTTTTTGTCGTTCAATCCAGGCTTTCAATTTGAAATATGGACGCCTGTCGTATTTTTTAACTGCTATACATTGACCGTGTATCACGTCATCCACCAGTTTTTCATCAGGCTTTGTTAATTCAGTTTTGTCTGCCTTCCCCTTGAGTCTGCGAATTTATTCAACGTGCACATGGCACCATCCTGCACGTTCCTTTCGTTATCAATTAATTTCTGACCAGCGAGTTGTAGTTGGCCTGACATCAATTATCATTTTAACTTTAATGGTCTTCCTACAGGCATCATTTTGTACATTTTCGTCTATTTCCTGCCTACCTTCGATGTAGGTTTCATATAATTCGCAGCGCTTTTTGTACCCACTAGCTTTATGCTGACTTCGATTTGTTTTCTCCATTTGGATGCATGTTTGTTATCCTGTGCATCTTTCGCTAGTTCGTATAATTTTTCTTCAACATCAATGTTGTTTCCAGCGCTGGCATCCAGATCTAACAATAACCGTTTATTTGTGCACCATGTAATTAAAATAGATTAATTAAAGTCGCGAGCAGTTGGCTGCTCGTCCGCAGAATTATAGTGCCAGCATTCCTGTTTATCAACAAGTCCACATCTGTGTATGAATCGCACACTACGAATTTAGCTTGTTCTGCCACCATCTGCACGTGCAGTCCATCACATGGCGCAACCGTCACTTTAAGTATGTTATCCAGGTCTTGTGCAGCCCACTTTATTTGCACGACGATAGTTGGGCCTAGAAAGCAGTGAGTTGGAGCCTTATCAACCAGCAGCTGAGCTCCCTCATGTCAAACTCGCACATGATCCAGCCAAACTGGGCCTACAGCACCAACCTCTGGCTATAATATGTTTATCCGTCAGCTTCTAGTTAAATTTAAGAAGATTTGTAATCTACTATTCTCAATCCTCGCACTTCATGCTTGCAGTTCTTCGCTTCTTCTCTACGTGGCCTCCAATTCTCAAGGGTCCATATTTACATGCATTAATTGATCTCAATTAACTTTTATGGATACTTTTCAACAGTTTTCCTGCCTCACATTGTTTTCGCCCTTCTTGATATCTAAATGCCGCCTACCACAGTCTTATAAGCGGGTCTGCGCACGGAAATTTTACTTTTGGCTGCTAGCGCTCCTAGATCCGACACAAGCGTTCGTATTAAAAGATATGCCTAATGCGATGGACAGAACGCTCTCAAACCTCTTTATAATCAGGTGCCAGAGCAAAGGCCGTATGTCCTAAGGATATGAAATCCCGGCTATGTGTCTGTTATTTCTCACGGTCCCGATTTCGCTTCAATCCTGATCCTGCCGCCTCCCTGCCGCACTCAGAAAACAGCTAGGCAATCCCAACAAACACTTCAGAACACCGAAACCAGCGGAATCCCTAACTTATCAACAGTATCACTGCCCAGCATACAATAAATTTATAATTATTTCAGCCAGGATTCCAACGTAAACGTCTCATGACCTATGCTTCTATCTCATTTAATTGCGTTGCCAAGCCACACGGTTTTGTTCAGAAGCGCAACCCGCTGCATCCCAAAACCCGACACAAGAAAAACATGTTTAAAATAAAATAATGCTCTAAAGGTATAAAATGATGCATTCCCATATACTCATTCCGAGGAGTCGAGATTACCATTCTAATTGGGCCTCCTACCCCATCGGGCCATACAGCTTGATAAATGTGTGCAAGAATGTTTCATCGCACTACCGTATTTAAATGACGGTATCTATTTTAACCTAAATAATATTCAGGATAAACACCGAACTGCCTCCACCAACCCCCCGAACGTGTCTCCCCAGCAGCTCGGCGCTGCGCTAACCTGCCCCCTACAACATTTCCAATCCTTGGAAGAGTATCCGAATGGCCCACATGCTTCCGTAACTTCCAACGTACCTGAATTTCATCCTAGCACGATGGTACCCCCGTAGATGCATAGTTAGTTCACTTCAGCTCACAGTCATAACGCGCACGAACAGAGAGGCGCAGGCCACCAATACAGTCCCAGAGGCTTATAATGAATCCCCATTCAAAGCCGGAGTCACGCAGGCTAATATTTTTATAAAATAGAACAGAACAATTCCGATATCAACGCCCCCTTCAGAAGTGCGACTGCCCACCGCATCATATTCCTGGCAAATCTATACGTCAGACTAGCTTTGATAAGAACACATAGCCTGTGGCGGCCCGCCCCACGACAAAACCGTTTTATTTTAAATACTAAAATCAAGGACATGTCCTACAACCCACAATGGGGAAAGCCCTAGGGTATCAGCTTCTAGGCAGAACAGTCGTTTTCACCATACCTCCCTTCACACCCACGCCAGAGTGCAGCCGACTCCACACAAGTCATTATCCTTATACGCCCAAAGTTTCTTTAAGCCACCTGTTGATTTCCTATAATACATGCAATTGTGCATTTGTAGACACTCGAAGGAGCGCGCTTGGAGCCCAACATGGTAAAATCGATCAATGCATTCAGCACAACAGTAAAACCTCACTGTCGGATAATAGCTGAGAGCTCGATTACCTCTGTGGTCGTTTAGTCGACGCGCAATCGAATGGCTTTTTTCTAAACAGATTGTAAACAATTCGAAGCCGGATTTGCTTTAAACTAAGATTCGGCAAAGCGGTGTACTCACCTGCACTGAGTCTCAACCCCGCTAACTTTAACGTAGCAGGGGCTTCCTATAGTGCACCATAGAAGGGTTCGTTGCTCATCTGAGCCACAGGGATGGAGCTAAGTTAGATGTTGCGATATATCCTGGACAAGAGGAACAACAATGCAATAGATCATGAGATCTAATGGGACAGGTAAGGAATCTCCTTAACTCTCCGACTAAATCAGATATCTATGCAGGTTTAGCTATGGTGAAAAAAGTCTTTTGTTCACTCTCCTACTTCGTTAACAAGTAATAAGATTGCGTTCCGCCAACAGGCAAAGCGTAGGTAAGCGCCCACCAACACCCAGACGTTCAACTCTGAAGAACACCAATGCTGTATGAAACCCGACTTCTCTGCCGTCAATCTTTCCCGCGTTCTCTTAAATTTATATTTTCATTGAGGCGCGTGAAAGCAACATTTCAGACCTCCATTCCCAGCCGTGCCATTTCCATACTTAAAGTTTGTGATGGAAGGCTCTAGCTGCCTTAATGTACAACCAAAGTAGAAGGGAACACGCTTTAGCCTACATAATTCTCCATTCGTAACAAACCTTTTTAACGTGTCCATTTGAGGAAATGCAGTGTACGTCAAACTCATATATCTGGCCCGCGCGTAACGTAGACTTACGACTTCGCTCAGTCACGTCTGTGGATTTCCATTCCCCTGACAGACACTTAATTTTGAAGAATGCTGGTGGTCCGGTCTTCAGTTACACTTCAAGCAAACGGGCTAACACTGGCACTTTTCGCAGGCGTTGCCAAAAAGCATCCCAAAGCTGTAATATCTGGTTTCTGCTAGTTCTGTTGAGTTCTGTAACATCATACAGACAGTGCCATTCGGTCTTATAACCTAAAACTGTTTTAAAGCTACCAGCGGCATGTCCTAAAGTGCAAGAGCTTCCTGTAGCCATATCTGTATTTGTATTTTGAACAATTCTCAGCAGAGAGTTCCAAGACATCTAAAGTGCCCGCAAAGCCCATTAATAGTACAGGCCTACTAGTCCTGCATGTTTCCTGCTACGCTCGACAGATTCAGCCAATCAAGGAAGCACAAAGGATCGCAGTCGTCTTATCAGCATTACACTCCTCACTGACGCAGGCGCTTTACAGCTGCCAAGAATTTTGTGCTAAAATAGGACAATCCAATCACAACACGTTCATCTGTGGTACCAAGGATCTACTTTGTCAAGTCATGACATAGAAAAGCCATTACTCATCAGCATCCCTAGAGAACAGCGCGTCAAGAAATCCGGCCTCAAAGCCAATTTTTTGCCATAGCCTCTTGCTGCGCATTTGTCGAATACGAATAAGTACCAGGTGCGCCTCCGCCTATTGACCAAGCTGAAAACGTACAATCGGGAATTTGTAAACACTTCTGCCGTGGGCCTCTAACCAGCAACATTCAATGCAGCTATTCCAAGTACCACAGCAATACAAAACATCGTAGGACAAAGCAAGAAACTCAGTCTTGCGTGCCGTTTTTTTACTACGCCCTGACTATTTTAGTAAGCCTCCGCAAAACAGTTCCTGTGGACTTGCTAACTTTGCTTCCATGGAATACAATATCAATTGCGCACCTACGTACCCTACAGCGCAGCGTGCAAGGCGACATGTCGTATTTGTAGAGCAGCCGTTTAAATTACCCACGTTTTTAGGAATGCGCTACATTACAAGCATCCTGCTGATGGCAGCAGAAAGGTTCCATGTGCCGGACGCTGTCGCCGTTTTGTGCCCTAATAGCGTTTGAAGATGCCGTGGCCCTTACAAAGTTATCGCAGTTTGTGCCTTTCTAATGAGCGCTAGCTCAAACTTTTTTATCGTTAAAGAGGCAGAAACGAAATTGGAATCAAAGTACGGTATGGTAAACTGGCATTTGGCTATGCTACTAGCCCCACCCAGGCCAATAGAGCGTTCAATCTACCCTTCAAATTCCTTCAAAATTTGCAACTCCTCTAGCTGATTAGTTCCCTTGTATAAAAAAGCTAAAAATCTCGCAACCCACATACGTAAGGCAATGTAGCCTAAATCCATAAGCGCTGATCTCTGGCCGCGCTGCTCAAAGGCCAAAAAGGCACCCCAGAACTTGCACTCCTGTTGCTAATTGCAGCGGCGCCTTAGAGGCAGTGGCCAAACTTCATCCCTACGCTCCCAGCAAAAAGCCCGTAGCCCTTCAAGAAGGAAACCGAAGTCAAACACAACCTGCCACCAGAATTACTGAAAACCCGTAACACACCTGAGTCACCCATCGAGGTAAGACTTGGCATAGATAGTTGAAGGCGAATGCACAAAGACGTCAGACGCTAAGGCCCCTAAAAAGCGTATGAGTACAAAGCGAGGAAAAGCTGAGCCTCCCCCAGCAAAGAGCCGTGTCTTGCATGCTTTTAATATGTCAAAGAGCATTAGGCAAAGCCCCAGCACACAAGAATACGTTGTACACAGCTACGCAGCAACCCCATAACCCGGTATGCCCAATATTTAGTTCCCTGCAGCAGTTTTTGCGCCAAAAAAAGAGGCACATACAGAGCTACTGAGGAACTAACATCATCCGCTCTGGCTCTGTCGAATTAAAAAAAAACGTATGGGATCTGCGAATATCCACTAGGGCTCATTAGACATAGTTAGCGGCTTTTCGAGGTGCATGCAGAACCGCCTGTTCATTTGAAAACCAGAATCAAAGATAAACCCCGTTACTTCAGCTGTCCTGCTCCTGGTCCCATGAAGCAAAACATGGCCACGAACTGCATGGCGTTTCCAGCCTACCTTCTGCACTTCCTGAGTCTTGAGGTGCGCTGCTATGAACTTGATTTTTGAAAAACATTAATTTTGTTTCGCGCAGCGCCACCATCCCATATGAAGCTTTTGAATTCACCGCTTTTATTAGCTGCATACGGAGCCCGGTGGCGCGCCATTTTACCTGCCGACAAGGGCGTACCGCCTTTGCTTTCATAGAACAACGTATCCAAATTATCAAAGATACCGTTTACAACTGTTATCTTGCCCACTACGCTAACACCTACAGCGCTACAAAAGCAGTTGCCAGTAATCTCGGCAAAGGGATGCCCACACGACCTGACATTGCTTCTCCTCTGCGGCATAGCCTTGAAGCAAGACATTGCCTACTGGACTCACCGTCAATGGTGGGGGTATGCGAACATTATTACTGAAGAGGCAGCATGCATCTTGTTTCTCTGAGGCGATACCTGCAGCTGTCTCCGTGATATCTGCGCCGACTACTTTTAGAGAGGACACCAACCTTCGTATCCATGCTGGGCACATAAACCTTCTACTTCCTTTGGAAGCAGTTGTAGAAGGGAATTCACCAAGATTTGTGTTCTCTCACCAAGAGAGGTCTGTAAAATTCCTTGACGCTTTTAACTTTTTGGAAGTCTTTTCTGAACTATAACTGCTATATTACAAAGCCTTCTGGACCGCGTTTTTAATTTTGTACCCCTCCAGCGTAGCCATTTAAGTAACGAAGCAGTTTGAAGAATCGCCTTCTAGCTCCCTCATCTGGCCAATGACCCTGTTCTTTTTGGAGAACATCTTTTGACGGTATTGCTGACCGTTTTCCATTGCCTGTTCTGCTATGATTTTGGGCCATACACTCTTAGACACCGCATGCAAAAAAATCTCTAACCATCATTGCTTCACCACTCTAGTGCCAACCATTAAATGGGTTTTCTGCTTTATAAACAAGCGAAAATATATATCGCTGTCTGCGCCGTGCATAAATGCATTATGGTCGCCCTCAGGTCTCTCGTGGCCACGCGCTTCATGGCTTTATACACAGCAACATTTCCTTGTCTTTTTCTGGCGGCGAAGGCCTAATAATATCATGGCTCCCCGGCATGGTCATCCATGTAAACCGGCATAGGTTCGTCGGTGCGAGTCAAGGTATCAGGAGAAAAAACCTGGTTCAGAATAGGTGAAGACAGAGCCAGACTGCAAGGACTCATTTTGAAACAAACAAATGTTTGAATGGAACGCTTCAAAAAGTGGAACAGAGTTTTCCAAAGCGCAGTATTCTAGGACGCTTTCTTAACTTTTTTTCCAAAACTTCTAAAGGCTATTATGGTAGTCCCCGTACGAGTTCACAAAAGCAGCACGACAGGATTACCATACTTTATGTCTGACCAGCCGCACATCGCGACTCGGTCTGACTGCCTACACAAACCATGGCGGAAGAGGTCCTTATTTGCAGTCGCTTTCGCTCCCTTTCAGCACCGCTAGAGCATCTTAATGGTGATTTTCAAAAGGTTTGACGGCGCTGCATTTTTTGCAGTAACACAAGCAGCTTTTAGTGGAGCTGCTTCTGGTTTTTTTCTGTACCAAGCCGGGGGACAGTCCAGCTCCGAGTTTTGATGCCTGTAGTGCCTTTGTCTAGCCACTGCGTGCCTGATAACTGGCTGCATGCACAGAATCGCTTATTAACGTATATATCTCCTGGGGCCAGTGGCCGACATTCCGCATAAGGTAAGTTTCCTTGCTACCTAATTGCCTGCAAATCTCCTCCGACATGCGGTTGCCAGCCATATTCTGCTTTTATTTCGGGGGTCTGCTGGGCGGCAGGCCAAAAGAAAGCGCTATGGCTAACACATTTCAGAATAGGCTTCTGGAAGGCTAGGATTGCGGGCAGGACATAGATAAGCTAATAGCAAAATCTAGCACAATCAAATGCCCTCATCGATAATTGGGAAGTATGAGTAATCACAAAGTATGACAAAGTATGCGCGGTAAGCGTTAGCGCCACCATACAGTCAGCCGGCTCTCCATGTGAGGAGCACTAGAGCTTAAAAACGCACTGTCCGTCCACAGTACCATCTAAACCCCGTGCGCCTAGCATCCGTCTTGTGGGACAGCAATTTATTTAGATATTAATGCGAAGAAATGACAAGGCATGCAATGGATTTTCATATTCCTCGGCACCGGAGGAAGGAAAAAATTTTTTTTATTTCGATCCATTACATGCACAGTCCTGGTAGACAAATCCATTTATTTGCCAGATATCCCCGAGGGTAACACAAGCCGCAGTCGAGATGCTCCTCTCTGTGAGGATGCGAACATGGCGCCTTCCCCCCTTCATCTTGTTGACGCTGTAAGGCCAATAGGTTTCAGCGATGTGCGTTCTTGTTGCTCTGCCAGCAATGCATTCAACCAATTACGGTTTCCCGCCTATGGGCGCCGATCACGTGGATCCTAAAGCAGGCATAATACGTCTAAACTTTTCTACGACCTAACATGAATCCGGCTTGTTTCATTACGCGTACGGAGCTAATGTCGCCTACTGACCAGCCACTAAGAATCTTGGGCTGAATCCAGTGACGCAATGCGCTACTTCTGTATAAGTCATCGACGTGGCCTGTAATACAACATTCCACTCCTTACTTATAGAAACACACTGCTTTATTGCTTTTATTAATGACATAAAAGGTTCAGCATTTGCGGTATCTGTGCGATAGTAGGATTTACCGGAGACCTGAATGCCCTGGACATCAAACATCGCTTCGTCATCTTCCCGCAAACTCAGGCCCGTTTTGCTCATGCCAACCAACAGGCGACTCCCCATAGCATCACCGCATGTGGTGAAAGGCCTACAGGATCCGCATAACTGTGGCTTCCTGAAGCGGCATCGCTATTATTTGTCTTGTTTACTGATCAGAAATGAACGGGATATGCACCATACCTCGCTGACAGCAAGTTGCAAGGTTTGGTTTTCTGCCTGCCTCGCCCCACTCAGGGTCTTCCTGGTTTCACGGTCTTGTTGCGGAAAGCCTCCACCAATTTGGGGAAGTTTAAAAATAATGGACATCAACCGATTCCAAGGGTATCATATGTACTAGGGCTAAGAGCTGTGCCAAGGGGTGTGGCTTGTTTTACTTGGACCATGCTTAGGGGATGCCTTTGCTCCTTGAAAGGTTTGGGGGCATTTTATGAAGCATAGCTTTTGCCCTGGTTCTGCCTCCTGAAGACGACGCCCTAGTCGCGAGCAAGAGATGGGCATTAGCTATCCGTCGTTTGGGCCCTCAGACTGAAGCGAGCAGCATTGGGGGATTATAAGACTAGCCTACAACGCCTAACAGACCCTGCAAAAGGAGTTAGCCGGGTACGCGTGGATTTTTGAGAGGCTGGAGAGGTGCTGTGGCGGTTTCATGCTGGGCTCCGTGCAGCGACACGGGTGATCAGAGGTGGTTCTTCAAAGCCTGGCATGCTCCTGAAATTCGTGATGCCATAGTCAGCAAGTACCCGCTTTCCCCCTGTACGTTACGCAAGATTAGTGATAGATCCGTACTGGGGAAAGACTCCGGCCGTAAAGCGCTGATTAGCGGCAGCGTGTGAACTTGAGATACAGTGTGCCAAAAGTCATATTGGAAGTAAGTAGAGTCCATTTGTCTATTGCAATTTTAAATT
Organism: Eimeria nieschulzi; assembly: GCA_000826945.1. NCBI lineage: Eukaryota > Apicomplexa > Conoidasida > Eucoccidiorida > Eimeriidae > Eimeria > Eimeria nieschulzi. The sequence goes on from JRZD01020015.1 coordinate 12,401, forward strand.
ACATGGTGTGCTAATAACATTGCTGTTGTTATGCGGCTATGGCTTCATCTAGCGGTGAGCACTGGATGCAGTTGAATACGTCCCTAGTCCTGTGTTGATTAAAGCACTCTCGTATGGAAACATTTACGAAACTATTCTTGTTTCCGTTCTTAAGGTAATCAGCGTCTACCGAGGTCGCGCAGGCTTGGCTCACTTTGACAGTGTTATGGTAGGGTGCTCCATAGGACTGCGGTGCCGAGAGTGGTCGGATTGAGCGCACATGCCTGGGTGTCTATTACTGCTTGCAACTGTGGAATTATATATATTACGTTTATAGAAATTACTTCTGACGCACTTCGTGGAGATATACGGGAAAAGGAAGTCCAGAGTCGGCCCTGGCTTGTCGCCGGTTTTCTGATGGGTGATGCGAAAACGAAATTGTGGGGGGATATGAGCTTCTTTTGCCTTTGTCATGTGAGGTAAAAGAAAAAAGCTCAATTTCAATATCAGAGTGACATCGCGATGGCGGTGAGACTGGAGTGCAGCGGTGTATGGTTTATGGCGGCAGTATTGTAGTGGTTAGGTCAAAGCCAGCGCTGACGAAACGAACAAACGGTAAATAAAGAGCATCCAAAGATCCCTGGCGGTTAGTAAATAATATCTGTTTTGTGTTCAACGTGCCGTGCCGGCTGTAAAATGTGGCATGGCGATCATGAGTAACTCCGGTAACATTCCTGGTGTGTTCGCCCTGGCGGTTGCCAGGTGCTGCTGATGCGTACGGGCGAGGGGCGATGGTTGATGGGAGTTTGGTGGATGCCAATAGCAAACCCAGGTCCGCTTTAAAGCACAAATGGCGTACAGCCGTCGGTGTGACGTAAGGTTTGGAAATCACAGCAGAGGGCAGATGCGCGACTGTCAACCCACCGCTGGTAGCGCCTCAAGGATTTGGGGAATGCACTGCATGGCCCGCTTCAAGTATGGTTCAGGCTGGATGGGACGAATTACTGTCGGAAGTCCGAAGAAAGGATTGCCACGGAATGTCCTAAGCTAGCTAGGTGGTTAGTTCTGATACTGTGTTGCAAATGCAACTTTAGTAGCGATATGAAGAAGTTGCGTACTTTGTTGCAAATCCAACTTTAGGGCATGGCTTTGTCGTCCTGAAAGTAGCGATATGAAGAAGCTGCCCTCACAGAAGTTAAGAATTAATTTACGCTAGCTGCTTTATGACTTTGGGACGTAGAATAGAGCGGATTCTATCTAAAAAGAACGTTTAGGATTTGAAGGCCAGCCTGATTCGAGAGTAGCGTGCATATCCTTCTGTTATGATCTGGGTGGAGATGAATATGAACGTAAGAGTGAGAAAAAACACAAGACTCTTATGGGTGGGATTTTCCCCATGTACTGTCGCTCATGAAAGCGGTCTGTATTATTTGTTAGCTAGATGCCCCCTGCTTGCAGAAGAAACAGAAATCCCCCCGTCGGCAATAGAAAAGAAGAACTAGAGAGAGTTGTTTTAAGAATGGCCAATCCGATATATGTCTTACTTTACCTAAGAATTCAGGTATTCACTTAATAGTCTTGATAGGTCTGATAATTTAGGCCACGTTCGACCTCCCTGTCGAGGGATGACCATCGTGTTGAAGCTAGCTCTAGCTAGGTGCCGCAACCCAAGTATATCCCTTTTGGGCTATATAACATGACCCCGTAGGGAGGGTCCACATTATCTGGTGCCCCGAGATGCTCTCGACGGTGCTAGCCTGTTTTTCCCAAGTTCAGCAAACAAAGCTGCCGGCGCTAAACGCCTTAGGGAGACAAATGTTCGAGAAGCCAGGTATCCGCTGGTCAAAAAACGAGCAGAGACGTATAGGCGGTGCGGCAACGACGCACTGGGACGACCGATAAACAGATTACCATTCGGTGTTGAGAGATGCGCTAGGTCGCCGATCAATCTCGAACGACGGTCCGAGAAATGCAGAGGCCAACATACGAGATAATGTGGGTATCAAAGTACGATCGGTTGTACGGGAACGATGCGGCCATGGCCGGTCTGCCTTACAGTCCGCTAACCGACAACAGGCGTATGACACACGAGCCCCACAGATGCCTCTGATTATGGCGGGAAACCAATCTTATGTTGGTCGCCCTCTCCGGGATAACAGATGGAAACCGGGCACCAAAATAGACCGAGGGAGAAAAATTGATGAGTCATCGAATCTCCAGCATAAGCGGACAATACTGCAAGAGGCACTCCCTAAACTGTGTAGCATGCCGCGTAGCGCACGTGCAGTTCCTGTAGAGTATGGAGAAAAAGCTGGAGGCCTCTGGGCGGATAGTCGAGGGTGGCGCATCTGCATGGGAGCACATGGGCGTGCCTGTGCACCGCGCCTACAGTAGGCGCAGCTCTTGATGGTTTTCGGGTGATGAGCCTACGCAGCGGAAGGTAATAGAAACCGTGGTATCGTGTATCTGTCCCGGACGCTACAACGGCTATTTGCTATTGGCCATGAAGGGGACCCGGGTGGGGAGTCTAGACGTCGCAGGCTTACATTACCAGATGATAAAGCGTTATCAAGCGAATGCAGCGATTTGTAAGAACACTTCCAAGCCTGGATTCATACGCGACGCTATAGTAGCACACACTATCATCAAGTAATTATCCGAGTAGTTGAGGAACTGCGTTCGGTTTAACTTTTATAAGGAGCCCCTAAACACAACAACACATACTGCTGGCCTGGGGAACAAGCTACGAGTATCTATGGTACAACCTAAACACGCAGAAGATGGTAAACACCGCGTACCGTTGACTGAAGCCTTATTTCAACCAAGGGAACGAGTTCAGGGACAGAGAAAAATATCTACACAGATTAATGGGAGTAACCGTCCAGAAAGTGGTCAGGGCGTAGGTCCCCGAGGTGGGTGAAAGCTGGCTTGTGGCTACACGGGGAGGTCAAGGGATATCAAGAGTCCAAAAAAGTTTTTACCCCCCGGACGCAGCAGCGAAGATAGCTGGCGAGGGATGACATGGAGCTGAGGGAGGCAATGGGCTCCGGCATTGAAACAAATGACTTCGATTATAACAGGGGGATACAGCCGCATAGTCAGGTGTCTGCTGCCCCCCGAATCCTTTGGCGGAAGCCTGTCTCAGATATGCGGGTGTAGGGCAGTACCTAGACGAGCGACCTGTGTAATCTAGAAAAACAATGCATAACCTCAGGAGTAGGATGCGCTGCTCTTCCCGTAATTCGTTCGAGCTGTTGGGTGGATTGGCACACGCCACCTTTATTTTGCAAACAATCCTCTTCCTTAGTTTTAGCTCAACAACAACGCGATCTGCTATTCCCACAAGAGGGGTGATCGCCTTCCCATCTGCTATTGTCACGAGTTGTTTTTGGGGCCCTTACAGCCCAAGATTACCCGTGGCTCTGCTCCTTAGAAGGCCGTCGCCTTCTGACACACGGAGCGGCAGCAGCAGGACAGCGTGGCACCCGAAAGCAAGAGGACGGTAGTAGCCATCTAACCGGAAACGGGCGCAGTGTAGAACACAAGCGGTGATCAACCAATGGTGGAGTCCAAGGGAGTTGCTGAGTCCTCACCTGTCGATGTACACCGGGTTATCGTTACCCCAGGAGCCGCGGGAGACAGGCTGCGGACTGTGAAAACCGGAGAGGCGCACACTACGTAGGCACCACCTAAGCGTCCTTTGACAATGACCAAACGAGTGCGTACAAGGGCCTTGGGAACCATTCCCGGTTTCGATTGTTTGCTGGTCACTGACAGGGGATCGAATGTCTCGCTAGTGTCAGCCAACCTACCAAGCCCAGGCATGAAGTACAAAAAATAAACGGAAGGGCATTGCAAGATCACGGCAGCGGGGCAGCTCCGTATCTCAATATTAGGGCGGGTTTCATTAGAGGCACATCCAGGTCGCGTAAAGGATTTGGTACGCTTCAGAGCACTGACCGGCATGGGCGTTGTTGACTTATTGTGCGTGGATTTCCTCTGTGGCCATAGTATTTTAGACATGCCATCGCTCAGCATGCGTTAATATTCGCGGCACGCGACGGCGTAGTGGCTCTGCTAATAGGGCATCATCTCAGGTTTCGGCACTCGTGCGCAGTTGGAGCGTGGTTTGATATTACAACCGGGAACTTTCGTATAGCTGCTTTTGAAACTGGAAGCGTCAACGCCAACAAAGAGGAACGGCGAAGCGCAACAGGCTCAGGCCCTTATGATGCGGGCCAGCAGGAACATAGACACGGGTTACTATATACCCGAACAGCTTTCCAGAGGCGTGATTGAAGTGTATTCTTTGGCGGGTTCTCCTATCTATCTACCGAAAGGAAGCCCCATGAGTTTCGCGGCTCTTTACGCATCTCCTAAAGATACCCAGCCGTGCGAGGTGGTAGCAGGTGGTAAACGCGAAGTCGTTATGAATAGGCTTAACAGCAGGACCGAGAAGGGGGAAAAGGGTATGCAGAGGGATGTAAAAGAAGGCGCCTAGGCGGCCTGAGGACTGAACGCACATCAACTATTGGGAGTGAAAACGCTGCTTAGCAGCGCACATATTCCGAGGTTATCGCCCAGGAATAATTGGCTAACGGTCTAAAAGCTACTAACGTTGCGCATCATGTTGGGAGGGTTCCAAGACACTTTTAAAAGTGGCTCCTGCCCATGAGCTGTGACAAAGTTATTGAAAGCAAAGCCGGAAACAGAGGACGCGTCAGGAATTTCCCAAGCAGCATGCCGACTCTGCACGGCAATAAGGGTGACAGTGAGGAACCCAGTGGTGGAGCTTGATGCACAGTTCATGAGAGGGCCAGAAGCTTGCTGTAGGACCCCAACTGTGTTGTTCAGGAAATCGAGTGGAACGTGGTGGTTGTGTGGAGACTACACAAAAGTTAACAAGCAGGTAGATTATTCCAGCAGCCATTCACTCGGACAGAAAGCATTTGAGCCTCCTTCGAAGACATGCGCTATTTTTCAGTGATGGACATGTGCAGTCGGATTCATCAATTTGAGGTGGACGAGACAGACCGCTCGATGACTAGATTCGTCACTCCAGACTGCCAGAGACGGTATCGACGCCATGCGTTCGCCCTTTCGTCGAGCCCTTCATTTCTACAGCGCATGGTGGACATACTGTTGGGTGGATTAAAATGGGTGTGCGCTGTGGGATATATTCATGATATTATGGTGCACAGCGATTTGTGGCTCGATCATCTAAGGCATTTGCGACAACTCTTGAAGTCTCTGGCTAGGGCCATCCTAAAGCTGTATCCGGGCAAGTGTGCGTTTGGCGTAGAGGCGGTTGAGTACCTGGGACATATTCTGTCCCGAGAGGCCATATGTGCTGATGCCGCCGAGGTTAAGGCCATCATGGAAATGCCAGAATCCGATGATGCTAAAGCGGAACGACGCAGAATTAAAAAAATGTCAATACTACGGAAAGTTTCTAGCCAATTTTTCGGCTGTGGCAGTGGCATTGTTTAAGGCCTAGTGCTCCAAGCGCACTTTTGAGTGAACATCCGAATGCAAACAGAAGTGGGACAAGGTTCTTATGGCCCTCTGCACTGAACTCCTGCTTGCGCACCCCTTTTATACGAAGTACTTTATCGTACACTGAGGTGGCTACTTTGTCGGATTAGGAGCAGCACTCTTTCAGACTTATGAGGACAGTGAGCGCGTCGTGGCGTATGCCTGACGGTCTTTGTGTCCGCAGCAGCGAAAGTAGACGGCCAAAGAGGTGGAGGCCGCAGCAATTGTTCGGCCTTTGAAAACCCTCCGCTCGTATGTGGATCGCATGAAGATCCACCTGCCCAATCACCATGTCCATCTAGAATATATTCAGGCCACGTCGGATAAATGCAAGCTTCTGGAACGTTGGGCTATTGGTCTGCAAGAGTTCCAGTTTACTATTCAACACCGTTCGCACAGCAAAAACATGAAGACCCTCTCCCCCGTGCCCCTATTCCCCTGGACGACCATCAACAGGAGCCCATCCTTGACAAGTTCCCGGACCGTGTCGTTTTATTCCCTTATCATTGGCATCAGCTCCATGCAGACAGCTGGATGCATCTGCCAGCCAGAGTGCAGGAGAGGGCTTCTCAGGCGCGGCAAGACGTGCACCTCCTGTGTAGCGGTGTCCTTCTTGTGCGCCCACCCGGGGATGCCCGGAAAATGTATGCCGCGGTGGCGGTCGGTGGGGACACGGAAGGACACTCCATGCATGACCTCGACGTGGTTTGGTCAGACGAAGACGAAGAGACAGGAGTATATGGGCAAATACCTGACGAAGAGTTAGACTATCCGGATAAACTAGAACCGGCTAATTCCTCGTCCGTTGGAGCGGGTGGTGGTGACGAAGAGGGAACTAGCATCCGACAACGCCTCCTTGACCCTACGGTAGAGTAGCAACATCAGATGATGGACGATATATCTGTTGATAGGGTACATGGCGGCCGAGAACTGCCGCTACCTAAGGCCATGCCATTTGAGGACCTGTGGACGGCTGAACGAGAAGACCCAGAGTGCAAACACTACGGGACAATTATGCGGATGCCTGAGGAGCAGCGGCGTAGAGGACACAGTGACCCCACGGTTAGTGCCTTGTACCAAGATGGAGTTCTGTGTTTGGAAGTGCCAGGTCGTGGTCCCCGTATCTTTCTGCGTACGGTTTGTCGGCTGCTCGCTATCGTAGCCCACCATCACAGCTATTATGCCGGGCATTTCAGTGTCAGCATGACGCATCCAAGGATTACGGNNAACGAGCAGATGTGCGCGCGTTTATCTGAACGTATCCATTCTCCTGGGCACACTCGACGCATGCCAACAAGTGGCTGTGGATGGGTTTCCCTATTGGCACCCCCTTGGAAGCTGTGGCAATGGATAGTTGTGCCTCCGGGCCTCAAATTCAACGGGGAAACACGCAAACCCTGGCGATTTTTGACCATCACACATGATGGGTGGAGACAGTAACGCTTCCCGAACCAATAGGCACCGTAATTCCGGAGTCTCTTCTATCGCACTGGGTTACCAGAGGAGGGGTTCTGCGNNGCAAGAATGCTGAAGGCGTTGTGTGAAGCCTGCGGCATTAAGAAAACCTACAGCTCCCCGTAGAAACCCAGAGGCAACTCAATTGTCGAATTGTACATGAGGTCGTTAATGACGACGTTGAAGCTATGCGTTTGTGCTTTTAGAAAGAAGTGCGATGTAGTATTACAGCCAGCGGCTTCGGCGTAGAGAGCCACCCTTCATTGCCTCATATGGTTCAGCCCATAGTTCCTGGTGACGGGCCAGCAGCT
>JRZD01020016.1:0-15384 GCA_000826945.1 Eimeria nieschulzi
GTGTCTGTACAGCTTGCGTTTGCTGAGGTCGAGTGTTGGGCTGGCATTGCCTCTGCGCTGCTGCAGCTGCAGCAGCCAATGCTGGCCTGGCATGCTGCTGCTGCTGCTGCTGCGCATGCAGCAGCGCTAGAAGCCTTCCTTCAAGCCCGAGCCTGCCCCACAGACCCTCTCAGCAGCAGCAGCAGCAGCAACTGCAGCAGGGAGATAGAGGAGGGTGGTGGTGCGTTTGCTTCGGATGCGCTGCTGCAGCAAATCGCAGCGTGGGGAGTTGAAATCGAATATTTGCTGCTGCTGATTCGTTTCTTTTCTCTGAGGTCGCAGCAGGACGCGCTGGAGCAGTGCAGCAGCAGCAGCAGCAGCTGTATGTGGTGCAACAGCAGCAGCAGCAGCCTTTGCTGCTGCAGCAGCAGCCCAGAGGAACTCAAAAGAGACTTAAAGAGGTTCAGGCAGCAGCACCCTTTTCATAGAAATGCATTGCTCCTGGAGGGGCGTCTGCTGCTGCAGCAGGGCGAAGCAGCAGCAGCAGCAGAAACTCTTGCTGCTGCATGCAGCAGCAGCGACTTGTGCATAGACGCGAGCACAGACTGGCAGCAGGAAGCTGCTGCACTTGTGGTGTATGCGCAGGTGCTGCTGCTGTTGGAGCAGCCGCAGGAGGCGCTGCAAACAGCAGCAAGAGCAGCGCAGTTTGTTGCCCAAGCTCCTGCGATTAAACCCCGGTTGGCTCTGCAAATATATTAACTAATATTTGCATTTTTTAATAGTATTGATTATTTATTGTTTGTCCTTTAGTGTATTTCACGAGAAAAAGTATTTTTCCTTCCTGCCATTCAAAAGCGGCAACAAGCCTCCTTCGAAACATCTCTACTAATGCACATTTGAAGTTTGCTGCGAAGTTGCGTCTCATGAGAGTTTTGTTAGGGTTCAGCCAGAGTTCATCTAGAGCTCAGCCAGAGTTCATCTAGGGTTTGGCCTCTGCATTCCCTTTATTGGGTTTTGCTTTTGTGCTGTTGTCCTGCTGCTGCTGTTTCTGCTTGAAGTATAAACGCTGTAAGCATTTATGAATGCCCAAAGGTATAAATAGCAAAGTATGCATATGTAGACTTGATTTACTTATTTAATTTATCTATTTGTAACGCATTTCGTTAAACATCTCATCAGGAAACCCTGGGGCATCAGCGCAGAGCCCCTCAAGAAAAGTTGCAGCAGCAGCAGCAAAGATGGTTTGAAGTCCTGGCTATCTGAACTAAAAGTCAATTCGCGCATCGCGAAATTTTTGGGCCGCCTCCCAATAAAATTCCTGCAGAGTGCAGCAAACGAATAAAGAAGGGCAAATTAGAAATGTATAGAAATGTATAGAATACAATATATATTTAGTGCGTATCTTGAATATAATGTGGATATATGCACGTCTCATATATAAGGTATATCGAGGTGTATGTACACTGGAAAATGCATGAGCAGCTGAAGCATGTCTACAGAGTTTAGCTGCGTTTTTATTGGTATTACCTAATTTAATGACGGTTGTTTATTATTCACTGGTATTTATTTGTTCTATGATACTTATCTCATGTATACGACGATATTTGTTTTGTTTTTTCAGTACTTGAATAGTTAATTAGCTTGTTTGGCTAGCTGTTATATACTATATTCGTGCATTTAAGTGCGTATTTATGGATAATTTATTTTCTTCTTAGTTATTTATTGTTATATATTTTATATATTATTTTAATTTATTTCTCTTTCTATTTGTTTTAAATTTTATTTGTTTATTTATTTCTTTTTATTTCTCTACTTATTTTCTCACCACATGCACATTACGAAAAATGCGGCGGGCCTCCGCGTCCGAATGAACCCGATGGACTTTCCACGTCGAGAAACTTGGCGCTTTGCCACTCCCCTAAAACAAATAAATAAATAAACAAATAAATAAATAAACAAATAAATAAATCAATAAACAAATTAATAAACAAATAAATGAATAAAACGAATTACGGCAGACAGAAAAGGATGGGTAGTGCCAGTGCAGACAGAAAAAAAACAGAAATGATCACAGATAGAACAACGTCGATCTTGCTGACTGTACGGGGTGTATGTACACCAGTATGTTTGAATTAAACAAAACACCAAAGAGAATACACAGCCAAAAGAAAATAAAAGCAAATGCAAACTGAAAAGTATAAAAACAAAACGTGTTCACATGCAGAGAGGCTGGGTGTTTCATTAGTTGAAACCCAGCTGCAATGTGTTACATCTCTTCCGCCGCAACACATTAGAAATATCCATTTAAATATATAATTCAGAATAAATACATTTATGAATCGTACAAATAAAATGTATTTTTCTCATAAACAAACAATTTGCCTTTTTTCACCTGCCAGCAGAGGCAGCACGCATCCGATCGTGCAAGATCTTCTTCCGCCTCTTCATCGGAATCCTGAAAATAAATAAATAAAAATAAATCCATTTAAATAAATAAGCGTACATTAAATAAATAAATAAAAATGAACAAAAGCAGAAAAAAAGACAGACATCTTGATCCTTGTCATCTCCTCCCCCCTCAGCATCGTGCCACTTGATGCGCCGCAGCATGAGACCCCTCAGCCGTTTAATGGCTCTTGGTGACCCTGAGAGAGAAAAAGTGGGATGAAAACAAATAAAAAAACACAAATACATATATAAATGTGAAAGGGAAATGAATATAAATGCACATTTTATCAAACCAGCAAAAAAACGAGAAAAATAAAGTGAATTCAAGTATTGCAAATGTAGCGGTAGATCGCCACTAGCTGTCTATACACCTGAAGACAGATTACTAAAAAACATCCAATTAACACGCGCATATCGAGCGGCCAAAGAAATAGAATTAAATACGCTAATCAACAAATCAAAAAAATAATTAATTAAAAACAAAAGAAAAACAAGTAATTAAAAACAACTTCACCTTCGTAAACGACAACATTCCAAAGCGGCTGAGGCGCGACGACGCATACCCCGGTAACATGAAATTGTTTGGCGTTCGTATCGATCTGAATCGCACAGAACAATAAGGGTATTTTTTTGCATTTAGGTTTATTTAATTCCATTCGGTAATATCTTTACTTGAACACAAATGAAGTTGGAGATCTAACGGCTAGGGGTTTGGGTTTAGGGTTTAGGGTTTAGGGTTTGGGGTTTGCCTTAAAAAGATGGCGCTTGTTTGCGAGAGACTTGACGCGGAAGACGAGAATGTTGCACGTGGCTTGCTGCTTCAACTGCAAAGGCGCCCAACGTTGAAACCCTAAAACCCTAAACCCTAAACCCTAAACCCTAAACCTCCGAAAACCCTGAAACTCAAGTAGCAAGCGACCAAAACACGGCTATCTTGAAATCGTTATGAGAAAACCATTATTAAAAAAACTAAATCGAGTGTATAGACAGCCTACCCTCCACTTGTTAATTGTTTTTTTCGCTCTTTCCTCCTGTGTCAATTTTCTTTCGCTGTTTCTGTGCATGTGACCTTCCAGCCTCGCAGCCATTTGCTCCCGGACTTTCTTTTCCGTTTTCGACGGATCCTGAAAGGGAAAAAAAGAAATAATTGTATAGATACATAAAATATTGAAATTAAATGTTCTTCAGAGATATATCTGTACATACACCCTATCCTTGTTTTCTCTGCATTAAACGCAATAAATTGAAATAAACTAAAACAACTTATGTTTTAAATTCTCGCTGACCGCCACAGCGACATCTCCTAGGACCCGCATCAAGTTGCTTAGCTTGCATTTAGGCGGCGGTGGGGGCAACAAACCTGAAGAGAAAAAAATCAGCGAGTTACCTATATTTTTAATTATATTTAAATACCTAAATAAAGATAAAAACCTTTTCATGGCGGGCATGTTCATCAACAATGAAACGCTATTCAATAGTTCATGTGTACATACACCTCAGTCACAATCATCACGAATAAATTTAACCAAATGCATAAACGCACTAATACAGGAATCACTTTGATTTGCAATTTGTCTTATAAAAACGAAAAGAAACAGATGGAGCATTCGAAAACCAAAAATAAGTAGAAATACAGTTATCTCAATTGTGCATGTTCTCCCGAATGATAATAAACACCTGAAATAAATAAATAAACAAGTAAATGATTTAACTCTTAAATGAAGCAAAATGTAGGGCTTGCCCATTCGGATTTTGTCTTGTTTTTCTTTCTCTTTTTCCTGTCGCTTGCGTCTCCTCAGTTTCTTTCTGCAGGTCAGCAGACAGCCAAAAGAATATAAACTCGCACTACAATTATTTGAGCTGCATGCGTTTTAATTTACATTCTTCCCGCGTCAAACAGACCAGTGGGTCTGTACACCAGAAATAAATACTAGACAACCCATAAGTGCGTTGAGGAGCTGCTGTTTCTCTCTTGCTCTCTCTGTGCAGAGAGGCAATAGAGTTAAATAATAAACTCATTGTATTTCTATTTATTTCTATTTATGTGTCTATTCAAACAAACCTCTCTTTGGTTGTGAGATACATATTTACGATGGTGGCGTTCGCTGTACGAAGAATGACAGGCGCCGGATGCTCCACGAGGCAATCGAGCTTTTCCTAGACAAATAAGATAAGCAAATAAAAACGAATGGCAAGTAAATACATCAATACAAATGAAAAAAATGCAAATAAATAAAAACAAATAAATAGAAATAAATAAATAAATAAATACAAATCACAAACAAATTAATAAACACAAATATGAATAAACAAAGAAACATTTATCTATCTGAAAAGATATCTCTTTGCATGAACCCCAAGAGAAACCAAAACAGTGACGCCAGCAAAATCGCATTTGCTGCTTGCCCGGTCGATCGAATAGTCATCAGGCCCTTGTGAGGTCAGGAGCTTAGAATCCCAAGGCTCAACCGTCGGCGTATCCGAAAACTGCAGCAGCAGCAGCAGCAGCAGCAATAGCAACAACAACACTACCGCTAGCCCAGCAGCAGCAGCAGCAATAGCAACACCAGCAGCGCCAGCCGAGCAGCAACAGCACCTCAACAGCAGCAGCAATAACAGCAGCAGCAGCAGCAGCAGCAGCAGCAGCAGGACTGGCCCACCCATATCCTCGAAAAGTCGGGTGCTGCAGCATCCAGCAGTTCCCGAGGCGCCTGTTCAGGTATTGATTTCGCTGCTTCTGCTACTGCTGTTGCTGTTGCTGCTGCTGTATCTCGCTGCTGCTGCTGTTTCTTGTAAGCAATCATCTCTTCTTCAACTCTCACAAAATGGCCCTTCGAAAAAAATTCCAGGGCACTCCGCTTCCGCTGAAACAAATGCAACAGGCAAAGATGCAGCAGCAGCAGTACCAGCAGCAGCACCTGCTGCTGCTGCAGCACCTGCTGCTGCAGCAGCACTTGCTGCTTGCAGCACCTACAGCGGCAATCAGGCAAGGGCCCTTCGAAAGAGCTAATGGCCAAGCTGGTGCTTCTGCTGCTGCTGCAACTACCACAGCAGCAGCAGCAGCAAATCAGCAGCAACAAATCAGCAGCAGCAAAGCAGCAGCAGCAACATAAAATCAGCAGCAGCAACAGCAAATCAGCAGCAGCAGCACAAAAACAGCAGCAGCAGCAGCAAATAAGCAGCAGCAGCAGCAGTACCTGATTTCTGGGAATCTTTGTCTCGATGGTTGGATCATACCAGGGGCACTTAGTGAGGTCATCATACACTGTCTCCGTTCCGCAGCAGCAAATGCAGCAGCACGACCGCACCACTTCCAGCAGCATCAGCAGCAGCAGCAGCAGACCTGTTGCTGTTCCTGCTGTCTCCGGTTGATTTTAAGGCTTGAGTGCAGCACTGGTTTGATGGCAACAAGATGTCCCTCTTCATCGATTTCCCTGCCCAGCCGATCGAACCTCAGAGGCCTCGGCCTTGCCAGCAATTCCTTCTCCTTTTCGAGCTCATGCTGCCGCCGCTGCTTCTGCTGCAGCGCCTCGTGCTGCAGCAGCAGCAGCTGCTGCTGCAGCAAGGGGTTCGTGGCTCCAATGCCTGCACCCACAGTCCCTGTGTTTGCCTTGGCCTGCTGCGCTGCTAGTGCAGCAGCAGCAGCAGCTGCTGCTGCTGCTGCTGCTGAGCTTGTTGTGGTTGCTGCTACTGCAGCGGCTGCTGCTACTGCAGAGGGGGATGCTGCTGCTGCTGCTGCTTCCTGCTGCTGCTTCAGCTGCTCCTGAATTTGCCGCTGCAGCAACGCGGCTTTTTTAGCCTTTTCGAGAGCTTCTTTTGCTGCCGCTGCTGCTGCCTGTACACTGAAAGGCAGTTTAATTCCTCCCGTTGCTGGTCCTCCTGCTGCTGATGCTGCAGGTGCTGCTGATGCTGCAGGTGCTGCTGCTCCTGCAGCAGCAGGGGCTGCGTCTGCTGCTGAAGCTGCTGCTGCTGTTGCGCGCGCTGCTGCACCATTCGCTGGGCCATCCTGCAGGTCAGAAGAACGAAAGAAAATTTTTCATTCTGTAAGTTGAGCTACACGATTGTGTCCAACGAAATCAACTAAACTTTTATATTAATGACGAACTGCCAAGGGCGCTACAAGTGGAACCTTTTTGAGTTCATTCAAGGAATTCTGGGGTGTACAGACACCCCGGAGCCGCACCAGTCCCCATCTCGTCTTTCTTCGTTTTTGCGTTTCCTCTGCTGCTGTTGCTGCTACCGCCGTTGTTGCAGCATCTGACGCCTTGCCTCCCTCCATTGTGCTGCTGCTGTTGCTAAAGCTGCTGCTGCTGGAAATCTTGTTTATGGTAAGTGAAGGGGGTTTCAACGCAAACTGCAAATGGGCAGCGTACGGGGTGTACATACACCCCAATTACGCAGGGAATCCCAGAAGGCTCGCCTCTCGAGAATTATGTCAAAAATGAAAAATAAAGCTAAAAATAAAAAATTAAAGAAATACAACAAAAGAAAAAGATAATTTTTTGGCAGAAGAACGGCAGCTGCAAGAGCCGCTGCATGCAGCCACCTTCGGCACATGTTCTTTCTTGCAGAGAAGCAAAGGCACCAAAATAAAGGATATTATTTAATTAATAAAACCATAATGGAGAAATAAATATAAAGCCGCAACACAGAGGAAGAATAGCCGATGCTAATACTGTGATCTATCATCAATACAACAACAGCCCCTATATCCACTACAGGAAAACGCGACTAAGAGTGGTAGTTCCAAAGAATGAGAAGAAGCGGCTTCCCTTTTAAAGCAAAAAGCTGCACTATGGGTTCAGGTGTATATCCACCTGCGTTGGCCGTGAAATATTTCGATAAATAACTTCTTAGCCACAAATCCGCCTCCACACTCAAAACCCGCATTATGCACGTCTAGCTAGAGCTGCAGGAGCTAGCCATAGCTAGCCATAGCTAGCCATAGCTAGCCATGGCTAGCTGCAGGCTTCCAAAGAAGAAGAGGCAGGACGGCCGTGTGGAACCCTCCTCCTTGAGGCCTTTCCTAATACGGTAAATACTAAAACGAAGAAAAGGAGTAAAACTAAAACAAAGTAACCTATTGAAAATATACAGGCTGTTAATTTAAAGCAAAAGAAGAGTAAAAATAAATGGTCTGTAGCCCCCCAAAATTCGTTCTTTTTCGGTTTGCCTGTCTGGGCAGCTCAGCAGAGCCAAACGGCCAGAGGATGGATGCAGCTGGCAACAGAATACAAAATCTAACAAACTTGGCTCCTGCTCTTCACATGCATGCGCTTAAGTGACCTTCGTACTAATAAATAAAATAAGATATGAACTGAAACAAATATTCTAGATACCAACCAAGGGTACAGACACTCCAAAATCAAGCACAGAAATTCATTTGCTGCACTTGGCGTATCAGGCTGAGGCCTGGCGAGAGGAGAGTAAAGCAAACGGTCTCTACGGAGATGAACCTTTTCTTTTTATGTTGTCTTACTAAATAATAATTTAGTTTGTTTTGCTCTTTTCCGCCGGCAAAGACCGTTCCCTCACAAGACAACTGTCAACGTGCATACAAGATGAGTGGATGAAAAGCCAGAGAGAAAACAGAGAAAAGACAAATTCAGCTTGAAGTTTGTTTCTTTATCTGTTCATTTAATTAAATAAACACCTTGAAAACCATCCAAAGACCAAACTTACTACACAAAAAACACAAGACGTGTCAGGCGCAAATCAAAAGAATCTTTCAGTCGCATTTTCGGCTTCTCTGCCGGAGGGAGGTCTCTGAAAATTCCCAGATTTCATTAATTGGGGCTGCATGCGCCAACCCGCACTGGCGGGCAGCAGCAGCAGCAGCAGCAGCAGCAGCAGCAGCAGCAGCAGCAGCTTCTGGGCAGGTATCTTTTCTGCCTGATCTTTTTTCAGATCGAAAGAATGCGCAGCCTGATGTTTTTAAATTGAATTTAATTAGAGTCGAACAATAAATAGGACGTTTTAGAACGGCTTTCTGTTGAGTCCGGTCCCCTCAGGCACGAGCCCATCCTTAGCTGCCATGATTGCCACTAAATCCACGAGTCTCGCAGAGTAGGCGAATTCGTTATCATACCAAGAGACAAGCTTAACGAAGTTGGGGTTCAGCATAATTCCAGCATTCGCGTCGAAGACCGAACTGCACTCGCTGCCCATGATATCTGAGGAGACAACAGCTTCTTCTGTGTAGCCTAAGATGCCTCTCATCTCTCCGTCAGCTGCAGCCTTTACAGCGGCTTTAATATCTTCATAGCTCGTCGATTGCTTCAGGCGACACGTTAAATCCACCACGGAGACGTCGATGGTGGGCACCCTGAAGGCCATGCCTGTCAGTTTGCCCTTCATCTGCGGCAGGCAGCGGGCCACGGCCTTTGCTGCTCCTGTTGAAGAAGGAATTATGTTAAATCCTGCTGCCCTCCCTCCTCGCCAGTCTTTGTTGCTAGACATGTCCACTACGCGCTGCGTGCCTGTCACTGCATGGACGGTGGTCATCAGACCTTCTTCTATCCCGAAGTTGCTGTCGATTACTTTTACTAAAGGAGCCAAGCCGTTGGTGGTGCAAGACGCACAAGACACCACTTTCATTTCAGGTGTATAGGCAGCTTCCGCGTTTACACCGACCACCAGCGTCGGCGTCTCCTCGTCCTTGGCAGGGGCAGAGATCACCACATGGCGGGCGCCCCCCGGCCTGAGCCGAAAGGCGTCGGCATTTGCATCACAAACATGGAAACAAATATCAATAATGATTATTAATAATAATTAATGATAATTGGTATTTTAAAATGGTTTTTTGGAGATATTTTTGGTGGCTTTGAGTGCAGAAAAAGCTGAGGCTCACCTGTCGACATGCTGTCCTGCGTCCTTCAGAGAGCAGAAGGCGCCGGTGCTCTCGCAGACAAAATCTGTTTCGCTTGCCTCCCAATTGATTTCTTTGGGATCTCTGGATGAAGTTAAATGAATTCTCTTACCATTTACAAAAAGATTGCCCTCTTTCACTTCAACTTGGCCGGGAAATCTTCCATGAGCGGAATCGTACTTCAGCATGTAGGCCAGATACTCAGGTGACATGCTGCAGTTGATGTGGGTGACCGCCTTGAGAACACAAAAATACAACAAAAGCAAAATTAACACATCAAACGGAATTCATTCCTTCATATTTATTAAATTGATGAACAAATTCATTAAAAACCATATTTTTCTTACCATGTCCGGCCTGTTGGAAGCAATTCGAAAGACGAGCCGCCCAATGCGCCCGAAGCCATTTATACCCAGCCGAATTCGCTCGTTGCCTGGGGTGGACTGGCTGGCTCTCAGCAAGGTTGCTGCACACAAACCACAAACCCTAAACCACAAACCCTAAACCACAGACCACAAACCCTAAACTCTAGAGTGCCAAGGGCTCTGGCTCAAACCCTAAACCACAAACCCTAAACCCTAGCCTACCAGTGGACGGTTTCTGTTCGTCTGTAGCGAGTGCATTGTGAGGCCTTGGATTTCTCAGCCTGGGTGACCCTGAGGCGCTGGGGGTGGGCGTTCCTCCTGCAATAAACCCTAGGGAAGACTGCAGCAAACCCTCCACTAAACCCTCGTTAGGGTTTGGGAGTTGCAAGTCAGCGTCACGGTTGCTGGCCTCTGTGCTGCGCTCCGTGGCCAGCACCTCCGTAGCAAGCTCCTGTGCAGCCACAAAACCCTAAACCCTAAATCCTCATCGCTGCCTGCGCGGGGTTATACGCCCTAAACCCTAAACCCTAAACCCTAAACCCTAGGGCGTACCTGTGCGAGCCCACAAAGGCTCTCTGCGTCTGCAGCGTCAGCTGCATCGAGTGCAGCGAGGAGGGGCTGCGGCTCAACCCCCAATTCAATGAGAAGGTCAGCGACGACGGCGCGCATCTCATTTGCCTCCACCCTGGGGGCTGCTGCCTCCTTTGAAGTTCGGCTGCAGAGAGTAGAGGCTAAGAGAAAAAGATATTCCTTTGATAAGCCGCACGTTCGGCTGTCCCCAGGCGTAGGCAAAACCGAACAGCGAGGATGCTCGGTGCAGACGGAGGGAGATGAACGCAATTCGAAACACGCTGTCGTGTCGAACGGCTCTGTACACAAACATCCACCCTAAACCCTAAACCCTAAACCCTAAACCCTAAACCCTTTGGGAGCTTCTGCGGAAGCGCCAGGCAATAACGAAAGCGCAAGGACGCTGCAGCCAAGGAGTTGACGTTTCGAGTTCACAGCTGAGGGCTCAGGGACTAAAATTCACCGTAGGCATTGTGGAAGTAGACAGTCAGAGCCCGGCCATTTGCGGCATCTACAAATCGAAAGCGTCGGGGAGCAAAAACAGCCGGATTTCGCTGGCGTGTGCCTTGTGTTGTCTCTTGCTGCGCCTTCTCTTTTGCCTCTGTTGCTGCTGCTAGTGCTGCTGCTTCATCTGCTGCTGCTGCTGCTTCATCTGCTGCTTCATCTGCTGCTGCTGCTGCTTCACCTGCTGCTGCTGCTGCTTCATCTGCTGCTGCTGCTAACAGCTCAGCGTCTGCTGCAGCGTCTACGGCGCGGATCTCGGCTAGGGTTTGCTGCTGTGTCGTTGATGCTACATCAAACCCTAAACCCTCATCGGCTGAGGCTTCTAGTAAGGGTTTAGGGTTTAGGGTTTGGGATTCTTCGTTCGAAGCCTCACTCAGCTTCAAAGAAATAACAGGAGTCAGCGCAACAGCGCCGAGACAGAGAGCGGCGCAAGTCTTCATTCTCTCGAAACCCTAAAAAGGGAATGACACACAGACAGGAGGGTTTAGGGTTTGTAGGGAGAGGCGGACGAGGTGTACAGACACCTCGTGTGTTGAGACAGGGAGTGCTAAACCGTTACAAAAATATACACACCCCGTTGTTTGGCTAGGGTTTAGGGTTTAGGGTTTAGGGTTTAGGGTTTAGAGCCACACCCTGTGCTCTCGATTGCAGACGATGATCTACGTTTTGAAAAAGCGTGCTGCCTCCCCAAACAAAAATAAATTTATCAATTGTGTGTGTTTTTTTAACAGCAAAAGACAGGCCCCCACAGCCTCCAAACCCTAAACCCTAAACCCTAATCATTATGGGTGGGACGCTGCGGCTCGGCGGCGCTGGAGACGTCTCCTCTGGTGTCTGTACACCTCATGTTTGTTCATTCAGGGAAAGTAGCGTTTATATTTAAAAAATAATATATTTATTATAGTTACTTTTTTCAAGTATTGGCACTACTAACTTCGGGTCTCTCCATAGACCTGCGCTGCCCTACTGATGGAGGGCGAGGCAACCTAAATCCCTAAACCCTAAACCCTAAACCCTAAACCCTAATGGATATAATGTTGCCTTTTTTGCTACTAGTTTTACATACAGCGCGTGAGAAGACAAGACGCAAGGCTTGACGTTTGTGGGCGTTCAACTTCTTCAGTTTTGTTTTTAGCGTATTGCCAGCTGGTGGAATTACATGCGAATGATGACTTGTAGATACTTTATTAGATACTCTTTTTATTTTACAGATTTGTATTTTCGCGGCTTTCGTCAGCCTGGGCCGCGCCTTCAAACCTTCTGAAGTAAATTTTATGGCTTCAGGAAACCGAACAAAACTTCATTTTTTCGATCTCTGAAAAAGGCCCCTAACTCCCTTTTTAAAAATGGCAGCGATGCTAAGGTCGTCGATTTTTTTATTTTGCTTTAACTGCCTAGTCAGACGTTGATCTAAACGTTAGTTCACTTCATCTATTGCTCCTGAAGTCACTATTAAGGAGGGAAACAGACAGCAGGAGATATTAGGTTGGAGCCCCAAAGCGGCGCAGATAAAAATCATTATTGGCAGGTTGTAAGCAAAATATACAGGAGGTAAACATGCCAAGATAAGCCTTTTTAGTTGCAACTCGCAGCGGTTATTACTACATGGGGTGTACAGACACCCAAACTTGTCCGACACATTTCTATGCTTTCTCTCACCCTCTCTCTCCCCCAGTTCATTCCCTACCCGCAGGAAAAGACAAATTGAACAAAAAATACGGCAAATAACCTTTTGGAATGCGAAATATAGTTAGTGCTTTTGGCCAGCAATGTCTCCTGCCATTCCCAGGGTTTTTAATTAAATAACATTTTGTTTTCCAGCGCAGTTCGATTAGAGTAGCCACGGGAGCATGCATGGAAGCTTACGAAGCTCATGGGGACAAGTTTTAGCGGCAACCTTTTATTGGGTTTTGTTTGTCGGTTCTGAAGCCTGAAAAGCCAATGGCGAAACTCCAAACCCTTGAAACAAAAACCTGATTGAAAAAGGAATGTAAAAAAGGATTTTCATCGGAATTGCCGGGAGAGAGATAGACAACACATGCTAAGATTCGAAAAGTTTAAAACGAGCGCAAAAGAACTCCATCTCTAAAGTGTCTACGAGATAGTTGCTGTAGTGGCTGCAGTGCGAGCAGCAAGGATCTTGTTTACAGTGATGGGTTGGAAAAATGTTTCCCAGAAAACGATGCTTTTCAGGAAGTTCCTGTGAGGCAGAAGATCGCCAACGAAGAACAACATTCAAAAACATTTAAAACAGATTTAAAAATATAAACGAGACAGCAAAGACGTTTAAAAAATCGGGTGAGTTCAGTGATTGAGGAGGCCACTTGGACTAACAAGAAAGCCAGGCACTTTGCAGACTTCATAAATGAGTTATGTTACCTTTTTTATTCGACGCGGTGGCCTGAGGAATGATACTTTACTTGGATTGCCTCCTGGTGTATTTTCACTCAGTCGAAGTCCCATGAGGGACTTGTTTTTGTTTCCTCAAACAAACGTGGCTAATTGATGTTTTTTAACGTTGATGGAGCATGGCGTAGAC
Organism: Eimeria nieschulzi; assembly: GCA_000826945.1. Classification (NCBI taxonomy): domain Eukaryota; phylum Apicomplexa; class Conoidasida; order Eucoccidiorida; family Eimeriidae; genus Eimeria; species Eimeria nieschulzi. Next base: position 13,274 of record JRZD01020016.1, read on the forward strand.
ACTCCAAGTCCTCGTCACGTAAAGTTTCCGTTGAAGAAGCAAAATGAAAATCATCCGCTCACTTCAAGTGTCTCGAAACCAAACGAGAAGCAAATCAAGGACATTCCAATGAAACGAACTTTGTTTTAAAAATACCCAAGTGCTGGCAGTGAAGATAATAATCAGTCATTGCCGTGATTGAGATAATAATCATTTATTTTCGCATTACTTATGTCATAATTGAAGATAATTACTGTTTTTGTAATTAAAAATAATTGCCAAGTTCGTAAACAAGTAATATTTATTGTGCGTTTTTAAGGGCCTCAATTCGTCGTGTTTGCTAGGCCTCTGAAATGTTTCGAAAACTTTTCGCGTTGAAAAAACAGGAGTGGTTGAACCATTCTCTGACAGAATTACCAATATCAACAACAAGCAACAAGCAATAAACAAGAAACTACAAACTACAACAGTAAACTTTATCTTAGTTGAATAAGCCGTTCGTGTTCGCACAACCCATCAAAAATCTGAATTGGCCAATTGCAAAAAGAAGACAAATCAACGCTCTTTCAAAAAACTAATTGGAATAAAAATAATCTACGATAACGAGCTGTTTGCCGTGGTGGGTGCAGCTCTACAACTGTACAGACACCTAAAACTACCAACAGCTAAGGTGAACATATCTCTAAACACACATAATGTGTTTGTTAAATGCACATATAACCTTTTCTCGCTGCCATTCTTATTGCCCACGATGAACACACACGAAATTAAAAAGTGCCCTAAACCCTAAACCCTAAACCCTAAACCCTAGACCCCTAAGCCACAAAACCCTAGAATAATCACGAATTATGAAACCGTTTCGGTTGAGCTTCGCACCCCTTCGAAACCCTCAGGGCCTTACGGGCTCAGAGGGGACTGGCGATTTGTCCTGCTGCTTTTGAGGAGCCGCAGGTAACATAAATCTTGGGGCTTTTTCTGGTGCTGTATAATACCGAGTAAAACAAAAAGAAACAGAATAAAAAAGAAGCGTTTTGGGATGCCTACAGCTTTCCTCGCAAATCGTCAAGTGCTGCGGTGCTTAGGAGACGGCGTTCGCTGTCTTTCTCTGCAGCAAACAAAAAACAAAAAAAAGATCAACTCATGCACAGATACACTGTACATACACCACAAACTACAAACAATATATGTACCCCTAAAACCGGAATGCTGGCAATTAACAGGAAAGCAGCCATTCAAGTCTCCACCTTTCAACAATAAACCATCATTCAAAAACCCTAAAGCGCGTTTATTTTATCGTTCGCAAATGAAAAAAAAGAGCATCTAATAAACAAAATGCGAAAGTGAGGCCCGAGGATCATCAAAGGCAACTTCCACTCGCACACAAATATGGATGCATGTAAACAGGCAGCCAAACATGAGAAGAAAACAGAAATAATAAATAAAATAATAAATAAAAAATAAGCAATAAGGAAACAATAAATTAAAAAGTAAAGATCAAAGATACAATAAGCAAACTGAAAAATAATCAAGAGAAAATAAACTAAATAAAACAAGCATCGCGTACCCTCGATGATTGCTAAGAATTCTTTTATAAAGTCTGGGAGGTGCGGAGCATCCAACAAAAGATCTCGGTAGACACTTTCCCCGTCAGCATTTACGCCCATAAACTCCCGCAACCTTCAAACCACAAACCACAAACCCCCAAGCGTGCTCAGACAGTAACGGCCTGGAAACATGATTTCTCAAACCCTAAACCCTAAACCCTCAAGCGTGTTGAGAGAGTACCAGCCTGGGAAAATGACTTCTACCGCGCTGAAAACCCTAAACCCTAAACCCTTTGCCTACCCTTGTTTGAGGGTGTCAGGGGGGAATGCGTCCGTAGAGGCAAGTGCTACAATAAACTCAAAGACGCATCTTCTCTGTCTCTTCTGCTGCTCTTTATTCGATACTAGCTTCTCTGCTGCCTCCAGTAACACTCCAATCAGCAGCGCCTGCGCGCAGACAGAAACGTGCAAATTCAGGTGTACAGACACCGCAGAAAGCGGCGCGCATCGCCAGATGTCCTCTGATTACCGTCACTTTTAAAAAATAAAGATATATTTTAAAAACAAACAAAATATATAAACAAAATA
>JRZD01020016.1:15401-26531 GCA_000826945.1 Eimeria nieschulzi
GCGTCCTCGTCCGCACATCTCAAAGCAGAAAAAGCTTCAAGCCCCTCTTCCAAGCTGCCAGCCAGCAAGTCACTAAACTCGCGCTTCGCAGCCTCCCGGGCCCCATAGACATCCAACAATTTGCCGTCGCTGCTGCTGGCCGAGCCGCTGCTGGCCGCACTGCCGGTGGCTCTGCAGCACACACATACACTACACCCCAGATCTCATGCAATACCATCAACCAACCATTCAACATATCTACACATAAGCATCTACAGAAACAAGACAGGAATGAAAGACGACAGAGATACACATATGCAGAGATGAATGGCGAACTACAAAGGGACAGAATGCACCCATCAGATCTATACATAAGCATATACAGAAACAAACAGGAATTATATATATACATATATACATATATATATATATATATATGTATATTCATGAAGGTGAAGCTACAGAGGAGGAGGAAAATGTTGCTAACGGTTTTTCGATCCTTTTGATTTTCTTTTTTAACTCGTCAGGGACGACAACTCGGCGCAGTTCGCTGTGTGCAGAGCGACGCGAATCTCCTCCGTGAGTTCGTCTCTCTCGGTCGCGTTCTTGTCGGAACCTCCCCATTTGGCTGCATGCAAAAACCGCAATAAAACCGAATCGAAACCACAAACCCTCATTTTTCCATCCGATTCAACTTTATTAGTCCTAAACAAACAAGATTAAAATTAAAAACAACGAAAGACGTCAGTGCATGGAGCCTCTCTAGTAATAACAACAAAAAAAAACAGCAGCAAAATCACCTGAAAGCGGAACCGCCGGCGTTGCCAAAGGCGCCTCCCGGAAGGTTCATCTGGCCCTGCGAAAAAATCCCCCAAAATAGAAAAAATTAAAAAACAGAAACAGAAAAGATGAGCACAGCACCCCAAATTCGACTGTACAGACAGCTGACCGTATTGGACGGTGTTTTTGCGTGGTTGCCCATTCCTCTCCTGCCTGCAGCGAGTTCCCAGCCTCCATCTTCAGCTGCTCCGTGGCCAAGGTGACCCTCTCTCTCTCTCTGTGAATCTTTCGCTTGATTTGTCGGCTGAGTTGAACTGCTCTGTGCATGCAATTCATCGAGCTTCGCAGGACCCTCGCGCTGGTGTGGCGGCTGACGTCTCCAATTAGCAGCACGCGAATCTAAAACATCTTTCATCAGGCAACGGACGCGGAAGGGGAGAGTCGAATTGGCAGCCAAAGATTCAACCATTCTCATCCGACAACAAAACTCCTCATACAACCGCCACTGAAAAAACCAGAAAAAAACAGAGTGTATGTACACCCTGAACACGTACAAGACCTATACTAAAGATTATATTTAGGGTTTAAATGAAAACAAGCGACATCAGAAAACCCCTAACATTCAGCCTATGCACATTTAAAAAATATATATTCGTGAGGGCTGCCCAACTGTACACCCCACATATCCCAGACAAGACCCGAAACCCGATATTTACGGTTTGGGGTTTAGGGTTAGCAGATAAACCTGGCCATTACGCTCAAAAACAATACCTGAGGGTTATCGAAAAAAGGCCCAACTGTATGCAAGAAGGCGCAGAGAGCTTCGACGTGGTGAACGCCCTGATCTTCGCCGTTGCTGGTAGTGATGCATTCCTCTCTCTTCTGCAACAACCTGTCTATACACTCCAGCAGAATGGCCTGGGAGATCATTTTGGATTTCAACAACTCTCCAACAAAAATCATATTGCCTAAGACCATTTAAAACAACACAAACCCTTGGTGCTTCCTGGCGAGCTGTCTATACACCCCAAATGCAGTAGATATCTTAATATAAACCCTAAACAGTCCGGACCTGTCATTGTTTTCTTGTAATTCAACTCAAACTCGTATGCATCGTCAGGGTTCAAATCTTTCGGCACGGCGATTGGCTCCAAATTGGCGTTGAACGAATCCTCACACTGATCGATCAAAATTCTGCAGCAAATAAAAAACACAACAAAGAATTTATAAATATTTAATCAGTCTATTTATTTCAATATTCTTACAAAACACAAAAAACAAAGCGCCTGCAGCAGACGCAGCCCATCTCCGCCTGCTACGAAACAAACGGTTAAGAGAATCAGCAGCGGCAATAAAAGGAGCAATTGGAATAAGACAAAAAGAAATAAAAGAAGCAGGAGAAAAACAAGCAAAAAAAGAAATGTGAAACACTAAAAATACCTTCTGAATTTCGTGCTCCGTTGGTCGTCGTCAAGCAGCTGCTGGAAATCCGATTTAAGTTTGCCGCAGAGCATGACGTACATCTGGAAAAACAAAAATGCAAAAATAAAACAATTAAAACCCATCTCACGTATTTACGCATTTATTCAGGCGAAAAATCCAAAAAAGAAAACGACAAGTGGCACGCAACCGCAACAAGGCAGCAACAAAAACAGAAATTGGGGTGTATGGACAGACCTGAATGAAATGATGTTGGGAAACGGCTTTTTCGAAAACCATTCTCATGAGGGTTTTGACTTGTTCGGCGTCTTCAATGCCAGCACTGATGATTTGCTGGTAAATTTTATCGAACTTTTCTAAAGTCAATTTATTTAGCAAACCCTTCAACTGTCTCTGCAGCACTAAACGCGCATCTCTGCGCCAGCAGCAGCCAGACACAACAAAAAGACAAAAAAGCAACTCTAACCTTTTCCCATCCAACGTGCAAGACAGACGGACCCTGCCGCCTATACAACAACACCAGCAGAGAAACAGCAGCAAGCACGAGAGAGCAGCAGCCTCAACGGCAAGAGGAGGGTGGTAGCTCACTCCTTTTGTTTTTCCTGTAAAACAACCCATGAGTCTTTGGATGGCGTTGGTAGTGCGGCAGGCTTTTGTATTTTCTCCCTGCGTACATCTCCGAAATCCGCTGGTCTTTCCTGGCTAAAGAAGCCGGCCAATGAGGAATTGCTGCTGCGAGCGGCGGAGACGGGGGGCGCGCTGCCCACAGATGGACGCAACAAACAAACGAACTTTATTTATTTACACTCTTTATTTTATTTCCTTACACTCGCAGCACCCATGCAGAAACCAAAGAAGGGGACAGCAGCAGCAAATGCGTTTCCCCGCGAAGCAACAGAGAAGGTCGAAGCAGCAGCAGCAGCATACCGCAAGACGTTAAATCCCCTGAGGGCTTCATCCTGAGTCGCATCTCTGGGCGGCCTCCTTAGCCATTGGTGCTGCTCCGGCGGATGTTGGCGCGCTCTAAACTGCTGCTGCTGCTGGGGGGGAGGAGGCGGGCTTTTTGTATGGGCCTGGGGAATGATAAAAGCCCCCTCAGCCAGGCGAATGACACCCTCTGCTTTCGGCGGTCTGCAGCTTGGGTGGCTCCTTGCCTTAGCCATAAACCCAATCGAGTAAGTAGGCAGGAGCTCTTTTGCTGCGGCTTTGGGGGGAGCAGCGACGGAGACAACCCTTGGGCTCTCCTCCATCTCATCCGGGTCGTCGTCTCCCCAGGCGTCCTTAGGACTAGGCTTGCTGCTCGCTGCTGCTGCTGCTGCTGCTGCTGCAGCTGGTGCTGGTTTCAGTTCGGTCCTGCTGCTGCTGTTGCTGCTTGCTGCTGCAGCAACAGCATACGGAGACGGAGAGCGCGAAGCAGCGGAATAACGCCGAGGCTTCCTGCTGGCCGAGGGAGAGCGTCGCCTTGCTGCTGCTGCCGCCGGTGCTGCAGATGGAGACAACAGCTTGCCTGCTGTCGCGGCAGCCACAGCAGGCGTTGCTGTGGGCTTAGGAGACGCAGCTCGAGCAAAGAGAGGCTTGGCCTCCTGCTGCTTCTGCCTCGGCGCTGCCTTTGGAATGCCCAGTCCGTCCATCAGGCTGCCAGGATGAGGTGCTGCTGCTGCTGTTCCTGTTGCTGCTGTTGCTGCTGTTGCTGCTGCTGCTGCTGCTGCTGCCGGGGCTGTTTCGCTAGGGCTGTGCCCTTCAGCTTGTCTCTGACTTCTCCCGCGTCTCCTCTTCGATGTCCCTCCCCTCTCTGTACGAGTTTGGAGTTTAGGGTTTAGGGTTTAGGGTTTAGGGTTTTGTTTGCAGGTGTGGCGGGATTCGTGGCTTCGTGCTGCTGATTGTATCGTCCGCAGCAGAGCTCATTTTGTAGTGCGCCTAAGGGCTCCCAGGGGGCCCCCTCAGGGGCCCCCCAACGCATGCGCCAAAAATTCCCAGGGGGCCCCCCTTAACCCTTTAGTGCTCCTGCCTGTTTGCTCACCACTCATCCTAGGGGCCCAAACGTACTCTGCTGCAGCCGAGCCGCAGCAGCAGCTGCTGCAGCAGCGCTGGGAAGAGACAGTCTGGCAGCAGCAGCAGCAGCAGCAGCGGCAGCAGCAGCAGGGGAATGCTACTCAAGTGCCTCCGAAGGCCTCGTTGGAAGAGGCCTTAGGGGGGGCGCCTGCGGGGGGCCCCCCAGGGTACACCTTGGGGTTGAGGGAGGAGACAGATGCATTATGGGGAAAGGAACAGGAGCGGCTGGGCCTCCGTGGCGAACTATTCGGGTGTACAGACACCGCCTGCAGCAGCAGCAGCAGCAGCAGCAGCAGCAGCAGCAGCAGCAGCAGGAAAGAAGGGAGGGTCATATGGAGGGACGACGGGAAGGGTTGGGCAGTGAGGGCCCTGGGGCCCCCCGCACTGAATGACTGGGTGCGAATTGTGTTGTCTGCAGGATTAAAAAGCTAGCAGCACAAAGACCTTTAGTTCTCTCCTCTGCCTGGCAGCTGCTGCTCTGTTTGTTTTTCCGGTCTTTTAAAGCTATGAAGATATCAATCAGAGACAGACACTGAACCATCTCTGCTGCCAACCAACGCAACGAGCAGCCAGCAGCAACCCAAAACCACGCACAGCGAGCTTCCATCCAGGCACCTAAACCTTCCTCTCTGGCTAGCTAGTGGCATCTAGCTAGCTACCTACCTAGCTACCGTCTAGCTAGCTACCTACCGTCTAGCTAGCTACCTACCACCTAGTTAGCTAGCTAGCTAGCTACCGTCTAGCTACCTACCTACCGTCTAGCTAGCTACCGTCTAGCTAGCTACCTACCGTCTAGCTAGCTAGCTAGCTACCACCTAGCTAGCTAGCTAGCCTCATTGAGAGACATTTGCTAAGAAAGACGAGTGCGTTACTACTTTGATTCCTGCCGCTGCATCGGCAGAATGTTAGGGGGGCCTCTTGGAGGGGCCCCCCTTTAGTCATCATAAACTATGCAGGGGCTCCCTATTTGCAAGAGGGGGGCCCCTCTGAGTTGTTCCTTAGGGTGGGGGCGGAGGGGCTGGGGGCCCCTCAGCTGCTGAGGCCCCTCAGCATCTCCTCCCCCAAACGGGGGCCCCCTGGGAGCCCCGTTTGCTGCAGGGGGCTGAGGAGGGGCCTCTGGGATGTGGAAAGGAAAGGGCAAGAGGCTCAGCTAACCCCCAATGCCTCGAATGCCTTCAGCAGCAGGGGCCCCTTGAGGCCCTTCAGAAACAACAAAAGTTCATTCTGGCTAGCGAAAGGAGCGGCGGCAGCAGCAGCACCATCCGAGGCGACGGGGGCCCTCATTTGAAGGCTGAGGGAGGTTCAGTGCAGCATTGCTGCTGCCTCAGAGCCCCAAAGAGCAGCTAGCAGCAGCGCATGCAGCAGGGCCCCAATTTATTGGCTTAGCCGGGGTCGTGGAACCCCTCAATTGCCCATGCGGGCATCCACCCAAGCCACAAATTGCTGCCAGAGAGACTTCCCGTCTTCGTTTTGGATGAGTCCAAGTGCGAGCCCCGCCCCTATGGCAATTAAAGCCAGCACGGCGAGGCAGATGCAACACCCCCAACACATCGCTGAAATAAGGCGAATAACGACGTCAAAAAACACCTAAAGAACAGAAAATAACGTGTTTTCAACTCAAGGAGACTCCCTACTGCCCCAGCCTGGGGGGTCGGGATACGTAGGAGATAGGCAAGAGGGGCCCCTCCCTCCCTGCGCCGACAGGAGCCAGGTGTATGAACATCTAGGGGGAGTCGACTTGATTCCTTGGCCTGAAATACGGAGGCAAAAAAACCAAATCGTTAGAAGAAGGAAAAATGAGACGGTGCAATGCGGTGCTTCTGATACTGTACGTGCAGCTCCTTCGCTACCTCAGCTACCGCGCCGTTTTTCTGCCCTGAAAGACCGGCAAAACATTCCTTTTATCTTGGTTAATTCATTTATAACATTTATTTAAAAAATTCAAAAGAAGTTGACAAGATACCCGAATTTCAGCCTCCGACGACACATCGCCACACACACACAGCCAAAATGAGTCTGGGGCTCCCTGGCACGGCGCTGCTACAGTTGAATGTTCCCAGCCGTAGCAGCCAAGATCCTTCATTTAAAAACAAGCACACTCTTTGAAATTTGTTTTTATTGGCATTTATTTTTTCGAGATGCCTTTTGTCTTCCTACAACAAAAACAGACACAAGTCTCCTCCCCAGGCTCATTGGGTTTGTCTGTATGGCGGGGGCCCTCCTCCGTTGTGGTCCTCCCTGCTCCCACAGCGCCGCTTTCGTCAGGTGTAAAGACACCTCAGAAACACTAAGCAATTGGGCATAGCTTGTCTTTGGCCTTACCCGAGGCTTGCTGCTATCTCTGCCCAGGATTTCCTTGGCTGGGCAGCGCCAGCACCAGCACCAGCAACAGCAGCAGCAGCAGCAGCAGCAGCAGCAGCAGCAGTAGCACAGAGTCGGCCTCCACAATGTCTCCACCCCGGCCCTGCAACACCCCGTCTGCGGCTCCGCAGCAGGAGCAGCAACAGCAGGAGCAGCAGCAGCAGCAGCAGCAGCAGCGGCAGCAGGTGGAGTGGCAGCAGCGTCAGCAGGAGCAGGAGGAGGAGGGTGAGCGTTTGGCTGAATGGTTTATTGCTGAGTGTCTCCACTCCGAATTCTTCTGCGAGTACTGGGAGCGGAGACACCGCATTTGGCGAGGAGACACTTTAAAGAACAACAAATTAGGCCCGACCTTTATGGACCCTGTAAGTACAGAGCCGCATTTCAGATGCAGAGGGAGACCTCTTAGGGCTCACAGGAGACACAATCTTTACGGTACCCCCACCAAGGCCTTTTCTTACGACATCCGCTCTGTCTCCTGTCTCTCCCTCTGTCTCCTCTGGTGTCTCTCTCTTGCTCGAATCTGTCTCTTTTCAGTTTCTGGGACTGTCTGTTCCTTTATGTCTCTGTCTCTTAACCTCTCTGTTTCTTCACCTTTCTGTCTCTTCGTGTCTCTGTCTCTTTGTGTCTCTGTCTCTTTGTGTCTCTGTCTCTTTAAGTCCTCGTCTGTTATTATCTCTGTCTCTGTGTATCTCTGTCTCTTCAAGTCTTTCTGTTATTGTCTCCCTCTTTTACTGTCTCTTTGTGTCTCCTTAGGCTATGTTTTTAGAGGTTGTTTGTCGGGTGTGGGCTGCTGGAAATCTCGCTCTCTTTAAGGTGCGTTTCTCGGGTGCAGACGCCCCCTATGGGTTTCAGGTGACCCTGGGGAGTCTCTGCTGCGGGCAGCCTAGTGTCGCTGTCAGCATTGGCTGGCCTTCCTTGGCGCGCTCGTCTCCTCGAGATTGCAGCTGTACCTGATTGGTGGGGTTGTTGTTATCTACTGGGCAGTTGGGCCCAACCCCCCAGAGGTTTCCATTGGGCCCAGCTGCTGCTGCTGCTGCTGCTGCAGCTGCAGCTGCTGCAGCAAGTGTTGGCGGATCTGTGATGAGTTCGCGTTTGTGCAGGAGGGTGTTCCTGTGGATGTGGAGAGTGGGCCGTCTCTGTCGGCTCTGTCAGGGTTGTCTCCTTTCGAGGGCCCCTCCGTGTCGTTATGGGGGCCCCTGGTGCGACCTTACCTTAGTGGAAGTTCGTACATTTTGAATCAGGCAGACAGAGGCTGTCCCCGTTTAAGCCGTTTTTGTCGGCGGCTTGGAGACAGTCTCTTCTATCACGTCTTCGCGGTGGCTTATCTCACCCCCCCTCATTCCTTCGCTGTCAACGCACACACAGATGCGCAGGTCGGCCTCTCCTAGCGGCCCCTACAGCCAACGGACCCCCGGGGCCCCCAGCTGCCGCGGGCTGCTCGACCCCTCCGGCTCCAGCCTTTCCCTCCAGTCGAACACGGGGAGCAAGGAAAGAGACGCCACGCTTGCTGCTGCTGCTGCTGCTGCTGCTGCTGCTGCAGGACGTGTTGTTGCTGCAGTTGTGGGGATCGAAGGAGTGGGAGTTATTTAAGTCTCCTAAGGGCCTGTGCCTCAACGGGGAGATGCAAGGAAAAAAGACACCTATAGCAGAGGTGCGTCTTCTCCCAGCAAGCGGAGACAGCAAGGGGACACTTTGTGCAGCCAGAGCAGCAACCGGAGACAGCAAGGAGACACTTACTGCAGCCAGAGACGGGGGCTGCCGCTGAGGCCTTCAAACAGAGCTGTTGATCCAAAACCTTAGCAGGGAGGGAGACAGGAGACAGGAGACAGGAGACACAAGCCTCTCCCTTGCGGCACAACCAGAAGAGACAGTTACCACTTCTGCTGCTGCTGCTGCTGCTGTTGCTGCTGCTACAGCAGGATTTAGGCCCTCCCGTGAAGTTCTGCTTGAATGCGGGGGACGTCCTTTACATACCAAGAGGGTAGGGCTTGCATGCACCCTTAGTGGCAGCCCCTTGTCGGCCTTAGGGTTTAGGGTTTAGGGTTTAGGGTTTGCGTTTTCGTAGGATGGCGCACAAGGCCACCACAACTGGAGAGGCGTCGCTGCACCTGACGATCACGATCCCCACTGCAGAATTCTCCCACGTAAACCCTAAACCCTAAACCCTAAACCCTAATCAGCTAGGGCCACGGGAGCTGCCAGTTCTTTTCGCAGCACCCGCGCCAACCCCTAGTATCATCTTCAGCAGCAGCAGCAGCAGCAGCGTTTGCTGCGTGTTTGGCTCTCCAGGCAGTGATGGCTTCGCGGCTCATCAAGAGGCTCGTCACTCAGCACCGGCTGCTAGAGGCCAACGAATTGCACGGGAGACAAGCAATACTGAAGGCAAGGGTTTAGGGTTTAGATTTAGGTTTGGGGGCTTCGGAGTGGAGACAGTTTCTTGGGACCTGTAAGAATTGAAGGGTCTGAGGTTTTCGAAGGGTTTGTGGTTTGTAATTTGTGGCTTGTGATTTGTGGTTTAGGGTTTGTGGTTTAGGGTTTGTGGTTTAGGGTTTAGGGTTGATGTGCGTAGGAGCCTGCCCGTCTGGCTGGCGGGTTGGATGCGGAGATGGCGCGGCAGACAGCAAATGAAAGTTTTTTTAACGAGATCAAGGAGCATCTTTCCTACGAGGGCCTCCTTGCTGCGAGTGCTGCACATGCTGCAGAGTGTGCCTGCTGCTGCTGCTGCTGCTGCTGCTAATGTTTGCTGCTGCAGCTACCAGCGGAGCAAGTGTATCCCGTGTAGCTGCTGTGCGGGTGTCTGTTTATTTTCGTGTGTCTGTTTGTCGCTCACGAGTATTTAATTTATATTTCAATTTAATTGGTTTTTTCTCTCCGCAGCCTGCTGGAGATGCAAGAGGCCCAATTCGTCTCTGCACAGCAAACCCCAGCCAAGTCTCCCATCCGCTGGCATTCGAAAGTCAGGCTCCAAGACGGTAAACCCTAAACCCTAAACCCCAGTCCCTTTTATTCCTTGTGTATCCAGTCAATTCACTCGGGTCTAGGGCGGCCCCGAGATGGGGGCACTCAATAAGGAGGATTCCGAAGGGGGCCCCCCATAGTGGGGATGCTTACGAAAGATGAATTCCCACGGGTAGACACACTTAGGGGGCCCCCTTGAGGCGTGGTCCCTTACAAAGGGGGGCCCCCATAAGACAAGGAGGCCCCCAGGCATAAGGCAAGAGACGTTTGTGTGGATTTATTGACAGGCCTTGAATGCGTCTGCGAGGAGGGAAGCGCCGAAGCCGTTTTTCATAAGGGAAACGCCACGTAAACCACCGATTTTAGGGTTTAGGGTTTAGGGTTTAGGGTTTAGGGTTGCATCTGCGGGACCAGGTGCACAGCTGAAGAAGTGCGTTTACAGGGCCTCCTTGTGTCTTTGTGTGTGTTACTGCGTGGATACACGCATGCACCTCCCTATGTTGCTGCGTGCATGCACACTGCACAGTGTGTGGGTGTCGGTGTCTGTATGCATGCGCATGCATGGACTTGGCAGCTGTGTGTGTGCATGCGATTGGCAGCGTTGTGTGTGCGTGCACTTGGCAGCTCTGTGTGTGTGCGCTCACGCACAAGTAGCTGTGGGTTGTGCATGCATGCACGCACGAGTTGTGCATGCGCACATGGGGCTGTATAGAAGCAGGTGTCTGCTGCATGTACGCCGTTCATAAGTTGCAGGGCTGCTCTTCTGGTTTGCAGGCTGCGGCTGCCCATTTGCCTGTCGGCCTCTAAACTCATGAGCGCCCTAGCTAAGCAGCAGACGCACAAGGTGAGAGCCAGAGACACCCGAGCAGCCTAGGCCTTAGTGCTGTTAGCTGCACAGACAGAGAGCCGGACAAAGAGACGCAAACAGAGACAGAGAGAGGCAGAAGAGAGACAGCAAGAGCCAGCAAGGAGCTCACAAGGCACGTCTTGCCTCTGTGGACTTGGAGTGTTTGCTTTCATTTATTGGCCGCTCTGAGGCCTCTTTCGCTGTACCTGCTTCTCTTTCTCCGTCGGGGATTTTCGTTAACTGCTTGCTTGGGAACTTTTGTATTTATTTAGTTCGTTAGTTTTGTGTGAGCTGTTGGAATGCGTGCCGCTTTAGGTGAGTGAGCTGCCGTGCGCTGACAGCTTCGAGTGTCTCTGCGTCTGCCTGGTCCTCCTGACGAAGGGCTTGCTGAGGGTGGACAGCTACTAGGGAGGGAGACGGCCCGTCTTTCCCCCTGTATTTGGGGACAGTCTCTTTCTGATAGCGTCTACTCGGAGACAGCCTCTCTGTCTCTCCGAGCATACAGCTATTAGCGAGGGAGACCGTCGGTCGCTCTATCTCCCTTTGCTTGGAGTCAGTCTCTGTGTCTTTCTCTGAGTATACAGAGACAGGTGATACAAGCAGAGAGAGCAAGCGAGAGCAACGCCACCCAACGGAAACAACGCCTTCTCTCTAAACCCTAATGGGAAGGCAACAGCAGCTGCTGCTGCTGCACCAAAGAGACAGCAACAGCA
>JRZD01020017.1:967-12506 GCA_000826945.1 Eimeria nieschulzi
GCTGCTGCTGCTGTGCTTCCTGCTGCTGCGCTTGCTGCAGCACCTGCTGATGCTGCAGTTGGTTGTGGCTTTGCTGCTGCTGCCGCTGCCCTCTGGGCTTGCGGCGTGGGGCGCGCCTGCGGCGTTCAGCAGCAGCCTCAACAACAACAGCAGCAGCAGCAGCAGCAGCAGCAGCAGCAATAGGACTGAGGAGCTCTGTCTCCTCGCCGCTCCCTTGATGGATGCTGCTGCTATTGATGGCGCTGCTGCTTGCCGAAAGCTCCGGTGGCTCAAGAGTGGCCACGGCTGCCTCTGGAGGTGCTGCTTCCCGTGCTGCTGCTGCTGCTGCTGCTGCAGAGGCAGCAGCAGCAGCAACACCCGCAGCTACGTCCATTAAAGCAGCTCGCTCATCTGCATTCTTGTTTTTAGCTGCAGCATCTTGTTGCAGGGAGTGCTGTTCAGTGACGCCGAGAAGGTGTTGCTGCCCTTGAGGTGGGGTTGTAATGGCTTGCGTCAGCTGCTGAGAGTGGGAGCTGTGCGTCATGAGACGCCTTCTTCCCTCTGAAGTGTATGTACAGCTGGAGGGAGACGGGTGCTGCTGGTTTTGCTGCAGCTGCTGCAGGCTTTTGCTGTTGTCGTTGGCCATCTGCTGCCTCTGATATCCGAGCAGAGGCCCCTCCTAAGTGTCTAGACAGCGCGACAACTCCGGCAAAATCAAAAGAAAATAAAATCTTTAATATAAATAATACTAACGAGATAAAATGGGGTGAAGGGTGGCACGGCGCCAAGAGGACTGCTGCTCGTCGTCAGTGCTCTAGGGGTTAACAACTCAACTGGACGCAGGAGGGAAAAGAGGAAAATAAAGTAATTGTTTATTAAATTAATTTAAAAATATTGCATAAAACAATATACGTTTCAATTTAATTAAATGTTTTGCTTGCTGCTGGACGCCGGGAGGCTGCTAAGACATTGCACCTAGTGGGGTTGCGAGACACTCACCTCCGTTGTTTGCAGAAGTAACTGCCATAAAAAATAAAAAAAAATAATTAAAAACGGTAGGCAAAGCAACTCAATTGAAGCTGCTAAGGATAAAGCTGTCTGGATACCGCAAAAACACCAATGAACTTCATGGGTGATGGGATGACCACTGGACAGCCAGGCACTCGTTTGTCGGGTGTACGGAGAGCCAGCAGAATGTATTTTTTCCATTGATTTACTTAGCTTTTAAATTAATTTATGAAGAGAAATGTGTCTCTTTTCTACGAGTGGAGAAGCACGGGAAATGCATCAGGAGGTAGTTGAAACTGCAACAGGAGACAGAGCCTGATATCGACGGAGCATCGAGTAAGGAACACACAGGAGCATTTAGACTTAAATACTATAAGAACAATTGCCAATAATAAACTTGGGCATTATGCCAAATAGAGAGCGAGCCAATTGAACTATAAATAAGGAATGGTGTCCACTAACAAGCTTCATTGTCATGGTAGCTGAGAGAAAGAGGCGTGCGAATAAGAGGCAGTAAAACAATCCCTGCTCCGTGCAGATGCAGCAAAAAGCAGAGGCAGCGACACCGGAGTTGAGCCTCTCCGTCTTGGAAGGAAAACGCGCAGAGCAGGCAGCCATGGCCTTGCTGATATTGCTACAACGAAAAACACACTGGACGGAGAGAAGAGAGAGAAAGGCCACTGCCTTTCGCTTGGCGCCTTCCTGCCTTTTAAAGCACATTTTCAACGCTAAGCAACGCAGCCTTACCATACGGGAGTGTCGGCCCCGCCGGCTTGCTTTAGAATTTCAGCGATCTGTATGTACACCCCAGGGAAAGGAGAGGCTTACTGACAAGTGGCGCACTTGCAGGAGGTGGGGGGCAGCAGCTATTTCGTACAGAATGAGCTGCCTGTCTTTCGCCTAGCGGGCGTCTCCTTCCTTTGAAGACACGACGAACGTCCTCCCTCAATTGCTGCCGACACGCCAGGCAACACCTTGTGAAGCAGCTGCCATAGCAATCTGCATCTTCCACTGCCACTGGTGTTGCTGTCTCTATTATCACGAGCACTTGGTTTACAACACCTTTATTACTACTACTAGTAGCATTACTAGCACGATTAATGTTGTTATGTCTACCAACATTACTATTAATCGTACTCGTATCATTACTATTACTAGGAGTATCAACATTACTAATATTACTACTATTATTATTACGATTCTTATTACTATTCTTATTACTCTTACCCTTCCCATTACTATTACTATTATCGTTACTATTATTACTTTTATCATTATTACTGTTCACATTATTATTACTATTACTAGTACTACTATTATATTTATTACTAACACTATTATTATCATTATTATTATCATTATTACTAGTACTATTATTATTGCTATTATTATTACTATAATCATTACTATACTTATTACTATTATTATTAATGTTATTATTACTGTTCTTATTTCTATTACTATTATTATTAGTATTATTATTATTGCCGTTATTATTATTATTATTCGTATTAGTATCAGTATCAGTATTACTATTATTCTTATTACTAGTGCTAGTATTACTGCCACTACTAGTAGTATTATTATTACTATCACTATTTTTATAACTCTCAATATTAGTATGATTATTACCATAATTATTACTATTATTATTATTATTATTACCATTATTATTACTATTATTATTACTATTCTTTTTACTATTCTTATTACTCTTGTTATTACTATTACTATTACTACTCTTATTACTATTGTTATTATTATTACTATTGTTATTGCTATTCTTATTATTTTTACTAGTACTATTACTATTATTATTACTATTGTTATTATTACTATTACATTATCATTACTATTATTTTTACTATTACCATTACTATTATTCTTATTATTAATATTATTATTATCATTAATATTACTATTACTATTATTATTATTATTATTATTATTATTATTATTATTATTACTATTATTACTATTATTATTTTTATTATTATTATTAGTATTATTATTACCATTACTATTATCATTACTAATATTATTACTATAATAAACATCACTATTATTATTACTATTGTTCCTATTATTACTATTATTAGGGTTGTTATTATTATTACTATTAGTTATACTACTATTATTACTATTATCACTGCTACTATTATTGCTATTATTATTACTATTGTTGCTGCAATTATTATTGGTATTATTATTACTATTATTATTATTATTATTATTGGCCTTATTATTACTCTTATTTTTACTATTATTGTTGCTATTATGATTACTCTTATTGTTAGTATTATTATTACTATTATCATTGGTATTATTATTGGTATTATTATTACTATGATTATTTCTATTATCGTTACTACTATCGTTGGTATTGTCATTACTATTATCATCACTATTATTATTACTATTACTATTACTATTACTCTCAGTATTAATAGTAATAATATTATTATTATCATTATTATTCTTAGTAGTAGTAGTAGTAGGAGTGGTAGTAGTAAGAGTAGTTGCATTATGGCTATTATCATTACATGCATGAGTAGTAATATTATCAAGAGTCTAATCATCGCTAGTATGATGATGATGATAATGATGATGATGATGATGATTATTATTATTATTATTAGTAGGATTACTAGTAATATCATTACTATTAAAATTACTGTTAGCATTGCTAATATCCGAACTACGATGAGGATGATAAGTATTACTATTCCTATTGTTGCTGCTACTAGTAGCACTAGTATGTCTATTGGCTTCCATCAGCAGCATTTTCTTCAATGGAAAGTGCGTGGGGTGTTTTCGTGTCTCTCCTTTTGTTTTGTTGTAGTTGGCAGGCTTTAATTTCTTTCCATTGATAAGAGAATGACGACGCAGCACATGAGTAAAAAGGGTAGCTTCTTCAGCTAACAAAACGCTTTGAGGGTCCAGCTATTCCTCACGCGAGTCTCTCTGGGAATTTCTGGAATTTCTCCTGCGTCGACTGAAGCTATCACGGCATCATCGGCTGCCATTGGTATTAGCAAATTGTATCCTCCCTGGGAAGCGCCTACTGCGTCTTGTGTCTGAAGCTCCTTGATGATAATAACAACTAAATACCTAGGGCATGCCGCTCAGGAGAAGCTGCTGCAAACAACTCAAAGTATTCTCTGTAAGTCCGAAGACAGGTGGAAAACGTTGAGGAGGGTTGCCTTTCTCCGCCAGCAACCAAGGGCAGACTAGAGAAAAGGCAGCCCGAAAGGACCGACGCCGTAGGGCTTAGCAGAAAACAGGCAGCCATTTAACCTTTGCCGATGCTTCCAGTAACATGCAGATCGCGTGAGCTCAGCGGCAGGCAGCAAAAAGCTTGGAGATTGAAAGGCAAGAAGCCTGAGTTTCGGGGCATGTAAGGAATTAATTGGTGGGCTTTCTCCTCATTTCTTTTCCTTCAGAAAATGTTTTCTTTGAGTGCCGTGCATTTCGCGTGCATTGAAAGAAGGCAAAATCTGTCGCTACCAGGCAGGCTGACGCATCTCGCAGTCCTCCTAAAGAGTGCTAATAGAAGACAGAAAAGAGAAGGAAGAAGGGTCTTTATCAACAGCCCCTAGCCAGCACTTGCTGAGGACTGGAGGCAAAAGCTGAGACAAACTAGTGAAGCAATAAAAGAGGATGTTATTCTGAAATTTCTGGTTTTGAACTCTTGTTTCTGGGTTGTGTTGACAGCCTATTTCAGTGTGATTTCCGTTTCCCGTGTGGCCACCGCCGACGCCTTGCCAAGCAGCTTAGCATTTCTAGCTCGTCTCGAATGCCATTCCGATAATATTAAAAGCAGCAGAATAACAAATAAAAAAACAGGAACCATTAAAGTAACAATAAAAGCATATTAGCAACTTGAAGTGAATAATGGAGAGCGACAACGGCAGGATTCGAACCTACGCGGGCAGAACCCAATGCCTTAGCAGGGCACCGCCTTAACCACTCGGCCACGTTGCCGACCGCCGGGGGGCTGCGCCATTCGCTTGTCGTACAAAAGCCATTTTTTTCTTAGTTCGTCTCTGATAATAATTATTTAGAGATAATAATAGTTTATTTAGAGATAATGATGGTTTATTTAAGGATAATAATAGTTTATGTGTCGCACCACCAGAGCACTGCAGTGTTGGCAGACGGGCTGAAGTTGGTTTGGGTTTTGGGGTTGGATTTCAATCTCTTCGTTGCGGCAGGCAGTTTTTGGCTCTCTGCGTATACTCCCCTGTATTGTAAAGGGAATTGTTTCGGCGAGGTTAGGTCGGCTCTACTGAGTGGAACAAAGCAGCCTATCTTACCCGGACTGGCGCGAATGAAAATTCATTCCGGTAAAAACAAAGAAAGGGCGAAATACTGCAGAAGTCTCCAAAGCGTGAAGTGTCTGTCCCACGCTCCCCGACAGGCAAAATGTGTGTTTTTGTATTTAATAAGAATAGTGCGTGTTTGTATTCAATACAGTTGCTTGCCAATCGGCACCAGGCTCATCTCCCACCAAGGAAGGGTGGGGGGGCTCCATACGGGGGCCCCATGCCCATAGGGGGCCCTCTCATGGGCATCCCCATGGGCGGCCGCATAGCAGGGGGAGGCCCCCCCATGCGGGGGCCCCCCATTCCTCCCATGGGGCCCCCTGGAGGGAAATGAGGGGGGCCCCTGTCATCCGCATCGTATCCGCCCCGATTCGGGGGGCCCCCGTCTCTACGGCCTCGTCCTCTCGGCTCCCGAATTTTCGTGCAATTTCCCATGTGCATCGTGGCATATTCGCCAGGCGGCGTGTTGGCCACAATTTGCACTGTACATACACCGCAAACAGCAGGCTTCCAAGAGGTAAAAAACACGCAAACAGCAACAGCAGATACAGGCGCAAATCCTTGCCAAAAGAATCCGATGCAGGGTAGCGGCAGAAGCAACATCAGCAGCAGTAGGAGCAGCAGTAGTAGCAGCAGCAGTAGCAGCAGCAGCAGCAGTTACCTGCGCGAATGGCAATGGCCTGATCAATGAATGCTGGCGCCTGGAAATTTCCTTCTCTCAAGAGATCTGCAGCAGCGAACAGAAACAACAAACCCCAAAACGCATGCAGCAGCAAAAATGCATTCAGTAGCAGCCGCAGCAGGACAAGTCGTTTTAGCTTCTTTCCACGAGGCGCATCTGCAACGAATGGTCTCTGGGCTCTGAGATGTGCTAAGAACGCTCTCTCTATCTCTTTCTCTCTCTCTCTGGTTGGAACCCGCAGCAGCAGGAGCTGCTGCGGGTCATGGAGGTCTGCGGCGGCTCCCCTGAGGGTTTTGGCCATTGGGGTCCCTCGGCGGGCCTCAGGCGGAGGCCCCCGGCAAGTTTTTAAATGTCTGCATTGGGTGAAGGAGGAGAAGAGAGACGGCAAACACTCACTCTGGAAGTACTCAACTTTCTGGTTTATATGTCTTCTGCCGCTCGCATGCTGTCGACGCCCAGCTGGCGAGGAGTGGGTCAGGTAAATGTCGCAATACTCACAGTAAAACTTTGGCATCTTGGAGAGATGGGGAGAAAAGCAAAGAAAGAGAGAACACCGCAAACTGCAGACAGTCAGCACGCAATTGAGCCGAAGCTAAAAAGCAGAAAACGCCCACGCAAATTAAATTGGACTTCTGTGCTGACTCAACAAACGGAACGCGAAAACGGAGAGAAAAACTGAAACAACCAAGAAAAGCAAATACCACCCGCTGGAATTTCGCCAGCCAAGCGGGTGCATGCGGCGTGGAGAGAAACGAATACAAATAAAGTACTTTTGTTTTATTATTTTGAATCAAGAAGGAAATTAATCGTTTGGATTTAATCTCTTTTTATTTTCCCCTCTTTGTTTTCTCTAACTTCAGCCCCAAATTTCCTGCGAAGTGGCTGCTGCTGTGCATTGCATGCGCTCGTTCGTGTTTATGAAAAGGCGTCTTTCCGCCTTTTCCGCAAAAGCCAACTAAAAAAGACAATTCGCGCATTTAAGGGCTGGGGTTAGTAGGGGTATGTGTACGGCGCCGTTTCCCATCTCACAGACAGACAGCAGCAAATTAAAAGAGACGAGTTCTTACAGAGGAAATCTGCACGCCCAACAAATACACACCTTGCTGCCAAACGACCACCTGCAACAGCAGCAGCAGCAGCTTTTGCTGCTGCTGCTGCTTCTGCTGTATCGCGGTGAGCTAAAGCGCAAATGGCAAGTGCTAGACGTCTGTTTTTTGTCTTCGTTGGCCGAGCAGCTGTCTCTTTTCGAGGCTCTGCAGCAGAAAAGACGTTTTCTTTAACGCCAGCAGCGGGTGCAGCATGGCCTATTCCCTCCCGTAGTGCGTTGGGCTACCCTCATGCTTTGCGTCTCCTCGGGCGCGAGTCTCCCTTCAGTAGCAGCAGCAGCAGCGCGGAATCGTTGGTGCGCATTGGCAACAGCAGCAGCAGGAGCAGCAGCAGCAGCAGCAGGATTTCGGGATTGGAGTGGAGTTTGTTTGGATGTCGCCGATGGTATCGAAGCAGGATCAATTGGATGAGGGTTCGTTTTAGGGCCCGCGTGTCTCTTTTCGTCAGGCAGAGGCGCAAGCCAAAGAACCACTCGAAAGTTCTTTCGAGGTTCAGACTGTCGAGGTGAAGACGGCTGTCTCCGTTCTCACGGTCCCCTCTCTCCGTCTCCTCTCTCCGTCTTTTTTCGCTTGCCTCCCAGCCCGTCAATGTTGTCTCCTCCGTCTTCCTGTCTGTCTCTGTGTGGGCCTCTGTCTCTGTTTTCTGTCTCTCTTTTGTGTTTCCGAAGTGCTAAAGCAGCAGAAACTCCTTCATGGGGATTTGGGGTTCTGGGGTTTGTGTTTGTCCAAGGTTTGGTTGGCAGCGGCTGCGAAAAGGCCGGAATGGAGTGAAGTTCAACTTGGTAAGACGCAGAGTGTCTCTCTTCGGTGACCCTGCTGTCTCTCTTTTTTTTTCTCTGTTGTCTCTGTTCGTGTCTGTCGGTCTCTCTGCCTGTCTCTTCGTCTCCGTTAATGCCTCTCTGTCTCTGTCGGCTAGTTTGCCTTTGTCTCTGCATATGTCTCACTGACTGTGTCTGTCCGCCTGTCTGTCTCTGTCTGTCTGTATGTCTCTGTTTGTCTCTGTCTCTGTCTGTTTGTCTCTGTCTGTCTCTTTTCTGTGTGTGTGTCTATCTGTGTGTCTGTCTGTCTGTCTCCTTTTCTGTCTGTCTGTCTGTCTCCTTTTCTGTCTGTCTGTCTGTCTCCTTTCTGTGTCTGTGTGTGTGTCTGTCTGTCTGTCTGTCTCCTTTCTGTGTGAGTTGAGTTGTTTGGCTGTTATTTGTCTCGCAGACGGCCAAACAATTTCGGCGTCGATATTCGATTGCTTTCGTCTCACGCCACGACTTGAAGAAATTTAAATACCAAACGCCGGGATACAAACTAAGGTAACTGTTGCTGCTGTTGTTGCTGTTGCTGATGCATGTGCTGCTGCTGCTGTTGCTGATGCATGTGCTGTTGCTGCTGCTGCTGATGCATGTGCTGTCGCTGCTGCTGCTGATGCATGTGCTGTCGCTGTTGCTGCTGCTGCTGCTGCTGCTGCTGCAGAATTAGAGACCCCCCGGTGGACACGAACCCCAACATTCTCTCGATAAGGAAAAACCTTCCATCTTACTTTGGCTAATGAACTAAATGAACGAAATTGAATCAATTAAATCCATTTAATTGAATGAAATCCATTTGATTGAATGAAATTCATTTAATTGAATGAAATCCATTTAATTGAAGTAATTAAATATCGCCAGAGATAAAAAAGAACGCAATTAGTTTTGAGGTTCGAGTTTGCTGCACACACCGGGAAGGGGACAGAAAGCAAGCAGGAGGAGACAGACAGCAAGCAAAAGGAGACAGACAGCAGCAAAAGGAGACAGGCAGCAGCAGCACACACAGACCGAGACAGCAGGGCGGACAGAGCCACGGAAGCAGACAGAAAGAGATAGAGAGACAGAGACGGAGACGTTAACAAACAGACAGAAACAAAAAGAGAGACAGAGACGATCCATTATCGTAGAGGAAGAGGGCAGCGCTGCGAAGAGAGCTTCAAGGAGAGCACAAGAGAGAGCGAGGGAAATTCGCCCGCCTCAACCAATCGCTAGAGACGCAGCAAATCAAACAACACTAAAAAGATCTTTTTAACAGAATAAAAGAATTCGCCGCCAACATCAAACGGGCAGGCCAGGCACCGTCCCCGCCTGCACGGCTTTGCTTATCTGCAGCGAACAAACAGCAGCATCACCAGGGATGTACACGCCAGCAGCAGAGACACCCGGAGTCTAATCTACACCGTATCCGACGCAGCAGCAGCAGCAGCAGCAGCAGCAGCAGCAGCAGGTTGACTTGCTTGCTGCAAGACGTCTTTGGTTTGTTCCTCGACGCTGCTGACTTTGGCGAGCAGCTGCTCTCTCACAGCCTGAAGGAGACACACGGAGACAGGAGACACACGGAGACAGGAGACATCTGCAGATAGGAGACACAAGGAGACAGGAGACACACGGAGACAGGAGATACAAACGGAGACAAAGAGGCAGGACTGAGAGAGACGTAGATGGAGGGGACAGAAATAAAAGGCAGAGATGGAGACAGAAAGAGACAGAGGAGACAGCAACAGAGACAAAAAAGACGGAGACAGAGAAGACAGCAACAGAGGCAGAGACGGAGACGCAGAGCTCACTGCGAGTTTTGCCTGTTCTGCCTGGACTTTCTTTGCGCCCTCCTTCAAGTCTTCAATTAAAAAGCCTTTCTCTTCCAGTACAAACCTGAGATACAAATGACGACGAGAGACAGAGACACCCTAGACACGTCAGTGCACTGGAGACAGAGACACACGAAAGGAGGCACGCAGAACGAAACTCCCACAGACAAACGGAGACGGAAACACGCAGACACACGGAGACAGGACACAAAACACAATGCCAGGCAGACAGTAGCAGCAGAGACGGCAACACGAGACACAGAGAGCTAGGCCTCCCATGAGGCCCTGGCCTTCCGTCGCAGGCAAAGGAGACTGAAACATTGTCTCTTCGCTCCTCACAGACGCGCAATCTGACGATAGACTTTTGCCTCGGGCCTGGCCTCACGAATCTGAGAAAGGAGACAACTCAGAGACAGCAGCAAGGAGACATTTCACAGACAGCAGCAAGGAGACACTTCACAGACAGCAGCAAGGAGACAACACAGAGACAGCAGCAAGGAGACAACTCAGAGACAGAAACAAAGTGACAGTTCACAGACAGCGGCAAGGAGACACATCAGAGACAGCAGCAAGGAGACACTTCAGAGACAGCAGCAGGAAGGCAACACAGAGACAGGAGTGTCTCTACAGCTGCCTCTCTGCCGCTGCAGCTGCTGCAGAAAGCCAAAGAAAGTCCGAAAAGGTTTTTACGTATTGAGTGGCTGCCTGGGCACTCTTGATGGAGACGCCGCTGCGGTGTATAGACTTCCCAATCTTCGATAGCTGCTGCAGCAGCACCTCGTGCTGCTGCTGCAGCTCGGCCCCCTGCAGCAGCAGCAGCAGCAGCAGCAGCAGCAGCAATGGCAGCAGCACATTTGTTAACTGAGGAGACAGTCGGAAGCAGCAAACAGGGAACAACACGTTGGATGTCTGCAGCACCATTTTGTATAGATCTTGAAGAGCCGCGTCGGCTGCCCCCGAGCCTTCCTCTGTCTCTCTTTTCGGCATTGCTGCTGCTGCTGCTGCTGCTGGAGGTGCTACGGTGTATGTACAGCGGGAGACACCCCTAAGAAACGCAAAAAATCTGAAACAAGACAGTTGAAGATGTTCGCTTGTGTGTTTTGTGGAGGCTGGCGATTTGGCTATCGGGCTTTGGCAGCAGAGCAGCAGCAGCAGGCGTTTTTGGGGCTGCATGCGAGCAGCAGCAGCAGCAGCAAGGATGTTTTGGGGACTGCATGCGGGAAGGATTTCCGGCGTTTTAAAAAAAAGCAGCTGAAGGCGACGCGCCTTTTGTCGGTTAGTCTTTTTAGCGGCGCGTGCCCTGCCTACAGGCCCCCCTGAACGTCTCGTGTGTCTCCTCCGTCGCTCTGTCTCCGCTTTTGTAACTCTTGCATCTTTTCTCTTTTTTCTGTGTGGAATGACGGCCTCAGGGACCCCCGGCGTTGGCTCCTGTGTCTCCTTGGAGACCCTTGCTGCTGCAGTTGAGGGTTTTGTTGCTGCAGCAGACAATGTCTCTGAGGCATGGGAAGATGCAGCGAGGGGGGGAGACGTCTCTGCCTATGTGCAGGCTGTACAGACAGCGAAGCAGCTGCAGCAGCAGCAGCAGCAGCTGCTGCAGCAACTGCAGCACGAGCAGCAGCTGCTGCAGCAGGTCAAGGAGGTGCTGCTGCCAGCAGATGTAAACTTCCGAGACGCAAGGGGGAACAGCGCCCTCCACTACGCCGCTGCAAATGGCTGTGAGAGCCTCGCCGTGTTTCTACTCAAAGACGGTAGGCGGACAAACGCCAGGAGAGGACAGACAAACGCCACGAGAGGAGAGACAGAACCCTCTCTAGAGACAGACAGACAGACAGAC
>JRZD01020018.1:5341-26033 GCA_000826945.1 Eimeria nieschulzi
GGGAGGGGAAGGGGGGGGGGGGGGGGGAAAAGGGGGGATTTCGGGGGGGGCCCGTTTTTTTAAAAAAAAAAAAAAAGTGTGGCACAAACCCACCGCCACACCCCCGGGAAAAAAAAAAAAAAAAAAAATGGGGGGGGGGGGGGGGGGGACGGGGTGCGCCACGACAGACCTGAACAGGGCTTACTGCATAGGGCCACAGAGAAATCTTACAGTCGTCGACGGGAACCCCTGCATTTACTCCTGGGCCTCTCAAGCAGAACTGCGCTGCTACGGCCGCGTTTGGCGCCATTTCACCTTCTGTTTCCACGTTTTCCAACTGGTTATCGTGCCGCTGCTGTGCCTCTGTGTAGCGGTTTCGCCTGTTGCGTGACGGAGCGGTCGGGCTGGGATGTGTGTGTACATCTAGAGTGTCTGCCCTGTTGAACATGCGCTGCAACCGGCGAAGCAGGGAAGAAAAATTATAGGGGAAAAGGTGAGGAATGGGCTGCTGAGGTATGTGACTTTGAGGAAGATACCTACATGTCAACAATTTGTATGCGGGATGTGCCGCCACCTCGCCCAATAGTTCTCGCAGGGGGCAGCGTCGGCATGCCATTACATCAAAGTGCGACGAGACGAAGTCACCAATCCCGGCAAGTCTGGAAGCATGCTTATGGCCTCCAGACATATTCGGCTGTCTGTTACTAGATGCGTAGGCATCGTTGCATGGGAAGGTAAAGGAGGCAGAAGGGATAAGGCTGCAACCCATGAGGCTGCGTACAATGCAGCGATTTATTGCCGTAAGATCGGCCTCGACAGCTGCAGGCCGGGCGGCCGCATGACTTTGAAGAATTTTTGCACAACGCGCATTCTCAAACAGGAAAACACCGTCACTGCGAGCGAAGAACAGCAAAGAATAGGAGTCGTCCTCTGAAATGCAAGAATGAGCAAAGGGGATTTGACTGTAAGATTAGAAGTCGGCAGAAGGCGGAAATATTACCTGTCTTTCTGGAGAGCAGCAAGAGACAGTACAGTGTTAAATGGCTGCGTCGATACTTCGGCATCAAATGGCCAGACACAGCAGCTTGCAATGCAGCATTCTGGCAGTAAATCTGCACACAACTCGGTTATGTACGACCCCACGCCGGAGCCAGTCCCGCCTGGCGCAGATTGCAAGGGGAACCCACAGTTGACCGCGGCACAGCCTCACTTACAGCGTCCGTTTCAACAGCGGACGACACAATAAGCAGAGAACTTTGGTGCAGTTGCACAAAAGCGGAAATAGGTCTGGGGCTCACCAGCTACGGAATGAACCAGCAATACAGTACTGACAATGTCAGATTCCTCGGCGAGACTGAGAACGAGGCGCTCCAGAGTGTCACGATGGTAAGGGCCCTGTACATCGTGGCCTAAAGCCCAATTGTTACCGCAGCCACCCTGCTGCCAATAGGCGAACTTCGGATCCCAAAACCAGGCTGCAGTTCGTTCATTTGGCGGAATTTTGCAGGAACTTCGGCTCATCGATGCCACGCTTTCACAATTCCTATCGGGCAATACAGGGCGACGAAGGAGGCAATTTTGAACCGTCTTCGCCTCCATGTCTATAAGGAGGCCTCGTGCCTTCAACGTTCCACCGCCTACATTCTGCTCACAGGAGGTAAAAAACCGCCTTATCAAGCTCTCTCTGGTGTTGCTGTTTCCGCTGACAGCAGCTCGCTGGCCCTCAGTATATATCGATTCAAACAGCTCGCTTCCCAGGTAGTTGCCACAGCCGCCTACCATTACCACGAGAGTCGTCATTATGAAGACGGTTGTCTGTGAAAACACTTCTTATCGAGAGTTCGCCCTGGTTGGCGATATCAAGGACAAGCCGCTGGCACGTGATGGCTGCTGCTGAGCTTGATACACAATCGTCGGCATAACTACCCAGATCGATCGGCAGATATTAATAACGGGACATACTCAAAATAGCAAGCTTGACGGTTGTCATGCACAGTCTACTTTACTTTAACTCCAGCAGCCAGGCCAGCATGCACTAATCAAGCACCCGTCCCCTTACCCGCAAAGTTGAGTGTATGTGACGACGTTAAGGGCCAACACAATAGAAACCAGGTGACTGGACACCAGCCAAACAAAAACATAGGCTCATCGGAACACCAATTTATATCAATAGACATCGAATTCCTTTTGCCACCCTGTGGCTTGGGTATCCATCCACATCCTCATCTTTTTCATCCGCCCCCTCTCTAGCACGAAGCAGGAAATTATCGTTCTTGCTACAGATTCTGTGTTCGACCTAAAGACAGGTCACCCTGAATGCTCTAAGCCCTTTCGTTTCCCTTAACGAACATTTAGGAATGGGACGGTCCCTGTAGCGTTTGGCTACAAGCACCTATATTAGTATTCCGCTGCTTCCCCTCAAGGCCAACTCAAGCCAGAAATAAAAGCCTAAAATACGGGATTTTAATGCTCATAAAGAACGCAAACGATTGCTTACTGCAGTGCAACGAGAAACCCAGATGACACCAAAGAGAAAGTGCCTCCACTCGACGTAGTTAAAAGCGCTCTCTCTGGTCTCTCCTCTATGGAGGCTCCACTAGGATCCCTATAAGGAGATTGAGGGGCTTGCAGATTTTGTATACTCAATTTTTAATTTGGTATTCAAATTTTCCTCGGATGCTCGCATGTAAGCTATAGTTAGTATTCGATGTCTTTCCTCTTTGGTTTGAGACAAACGGTCGTTGGTGAGGGCTGCGTAACGAATTGAAAAAGAACACTGAATTTTCCATGTTATTTTTTATTTCTGCAAAAGTTTTTTAATATTCTAAGTATTTTAAAATATTAAAAGCGAGGTAACTTCTTTGTTTTCCAGGATTTCGAGATCTTTCCCCTCTGAGAGAGAGCTGTCGGACAGTCATCTCAGGTACGCCTGAAATCTTTTCTACTACCTCTTTGGGCTGTATAGTGCCCCCATTGTTCTAAGAGAGGGAACTGAGCAAAAGCAACAACTGTGTAGCGTTATGACCAGTGGAAAATTATTAAATATTTTCGAGCAGATTTCAACAGTTGCCAGCTCCAAGAAACCCTATACTCGTTGAGCCGACCTCTAACGTTGAGAGCCAACAAAACTCTACATAAAATTCGAACTACAAGCGTTTGCCATTACTGAAATTTTTTTTAGGAACAGGGGTTCCAGGATGCTATTTTGTAGAGAACGATTTGGGTATCTAAATCGTTCGTGCCAACCAGGAGGCACCAGGTGAGGATCTCGGCTTTAGGAAGCCGTATGCGGGAGCACACCATTATTGTGCGCAATGCACTATGATGCTGGAGGATATACAACACTACGATAAACGGAACAAAGTTGAGGTTATACAGGAAATAGAGACTCTTAAGGATAGGGCTGAGGAGGCTTTAGATGAAAGAGACCTCGAACATGTTCCCACTAGGTATGGAATTGCCAAGACGCTTCATCCTATAGAGTCCTATTCTAAATAGATAGGAGAGGCAGCCGTCCCTCTGAAACTTTGCAATGCGGCCGGTAAATACGCCTCTCTCAGAGGGCAATTGTTTGTGGCAAAAAGCGTGCAAGAAGCGTCCACATCTGGTTCCTACAAAAGCATCGCTCCGCCGCTACTCAGTAGAACACAAAAGCGCAGTACCCCTCAATTTCCAGTGAGAAGGGTGCAGGTCGGAACGCAGCTGAACTCTAAAGACCAAATACTTGTCCGTCCGATTGGGGTATCTGTACACTGGACAGTCATATGGTTCGAATTGCCCGTAGTCTAAGCTTCTGTTCCGTTTGTCTTTAGAAGTAATGGCAGTGGCATGAACCACGGGCATGCGGTCGACCATGACCTTGGGCAGCGATTCATCAAGCCGCGATTCATGCCAGTTCCACCTGCAGGGAAAAAATTGGGCGGCAGTCCCTTTGAGAATTCTTCTATGTACTTCCGAGTCGTTGGCCATTCTTGTGGAATGCAGTGAAAAAGTTTTTGAGTGATATTGCTTCTCCAGAGGCATGAGGATAATCAATCATATTTAGGGGGTGCAGATAGGTGCTAGCATAGCTCACCGCGACCCCTCGATGTAAAGGCCATGAATATTAACACCTTCTTCCGGCAGTTCTTTGATTTTGTCTACGTCTACATTCCGTACTTCGGAATGCAACACGACATCATCAAGCCCCCACTGGTCCTTTTTGTGCTGACGGGTCACCTACATTCCCAAAGCAGTTGTCCTCAAGGCTAGTTATTGCCAAGCAGTAAGCTCAATAGGGACGGCAATCCTCCAACAATCCTCATGGCGTCATTCCTGCCATCTCTGATGTAAACTAGCGACCTACCTCTTGCATCATTCCAGTGAGGAACCCTGTGGGGTTAAAAAACCCAGAGAGCCAAAAAGACTTAGGACGGCCCTTTTCCAACCAGTTGCAAAGCTGTTCCACTCGTAGTCGCATGCCTGAAAACCATTTCCCCAGCGTTGGAGACAGCCACGAAATTTCCGCGCCACTCGGATCCCTTGTCCAGCGCCGTGGAACGCGCAAATCGAAGATAGCCGTTACGTCATCCTGTGAAACAATCACTGGAACTTTTAAGAATATAAAGCCTTATAGAGAGATACAAGGTGCGATAGTGGACGTGCCATATGACAAGGCGAGAGGAGTGTTGTGAAGGGCGCATTCTCAAAGAATGCGAAGAGGATGATCCTTGAGATAGTTACTGTGCCCTTTAGATAGTTGCCGTGCGCACCTGCAAGTCTGGAGTCATGATGACAATGCCGTCAATAGCACTGATCATCGAAGATAAATTTGTGCGGACAATAGAAAGAATTTTCTGCATGCGTTGAACTTCCTGCAGAGAAACAGTTGAAGAAGAAATACGCAGGTCCCGTTTACACAATAGGTTGCTTAAGACATATCAGAATTAAAGCAATCTGAGCTAACGCGCCCCCATGCATCTACTGCTCAGTAAAGGCGGCGTGCGAAAGCAAGGAAGTAGATGCCAATTAGTACTGCTTCATGAAGTTACTACCAAAAAATTCCCCTTCCGTACTTGAAAAAGAAAAATGTTAAGCGGAGCAGATAATCCTTTAGCATTCAACGATGGAGGGCCAGAAAGCTTAGAAATTTGCTCCGTAAAGACCGCCTCGTGGAAATCAGTTGGCATTTTGTCTAGCATTTCCACACATTTCTCTCGTGCAGTATCTTCACGGGACTTGCCTTCCCTTCCAGAGGAAGCTTTAGGCAAAGTTTCCTGGAAATGCCAAAGTCCACATTCTTGGTACACTAAAGGAGAGTACCAGGCGAAGGAAAGGGAATGGTGAAAACGCCACAACTCTTAAAACAGTTTCCTGGCATTGTGGAGCCGAAGCTGTGGCCTACCTGTATGGTGTCCAGCATATACGTCGACTCTTGCAACCGAAATGTGAGGTCAGCATTTATATGCAGGCCGAAAACGCCCGGCTGATCGATATACGGCAGTGAGTTTATGTAGTCGCGAAAAACCGAGATGTCAGTGCCCTGGGGAACTTTATACATAAAATCGTGGGCGCTCGTTGTGCTGCTGTTAAAACAAAAGCCCGACTTAAAAAGGTCTTCTGACAGCCACTTGCCAGTGTACGTGTTGAACAGCTGTTGTAATAAAGAAAACATCGCAAGAATGATATTGACAGCAATGGGCAATTCAGAAGTGCTCCCACACACTCCAAATAGACTAAGCATGCTTTTCCTAGGTTCCAGCTTTGCCGGCTGCTCAGGCGCCGCCAGTTACGCTCTGAACGTATGACGCTCAATGCTTGCTGGGTACCTTACCTCTCTATCCAGGTCGTCTGTAATGCGGCCACCATACTGTACTTCGCCAACCATATATCCAATTGTAGACCACGATAGCGGCTGACCTACTAAAATGGTGGCGGCCAGGTGCTTCTCTACCACAAACAATGACGCCTCCAAGTCTGAGTAGTTGAACTCATACGGTATGCACCAACCGAGAGCACCGAATTTTCTTCTTTCCTGCACAACGCTATGCAACATAGCTATAGCAAAGACGATAGTGCGCCACTTCTCATTGTTCACTTTGTCCAGAGTTTCCTGAGAAATCATCGTTGTAAAGCTCCTGGCAAGTCCTGCCTTCAGTCCAATGGGAGATTCGTTAGTGACTTTGATTGCCATTTGAAGAAGCCCAATTGGGAACTTGTTATGGGGTTCGCAGGTTATCCACAGTCGGAAGTCCTGTACACCCAGCCACAATTCCAGAACAGATAAACAAGTTGCGACAGTTCATCGGATGCCTGGAATTGCGTTTTGAAAATTTTGGTTTAAACTATACTGCTAGCTACCGTCTTTTGCAATCATGTGATATTTCTTTTGTCGTCCAAGACTTACCTTGTTGATATCCGCGACCCTAAGAAGGAGCTCTTCTATTTCATTCATAAAGTTTAGCCCCAAGTGGCAATTCTGCAGGACAACCCAGCTCCCTGAGAGGAAACCTGACTTGATTTTTTCTCTGGCAACTACTTCCTGTCCTTCCCCCATCGACACCTTATCCGTGGGAAACTTGCGCTTCTTTTTGGCGAGTTCATCAATACTCGATGTAGGATCAGCCCCCGGAGACAGCAAGAAAATCACAGGGACACGGCATGACGATTCTTGCCATATTGATTCCACCGAGTCCGTTACAGGTTCTGTATACTTTGGTTCCAAGAGTTGCTCAATTGCACGCGCTGAGGCCACAACCGTTCGGTCCGGCCTCATGGAGCGAATCTGTACGCACAGGTTGAAGACACTCCGGCAGGCGTTCAATGCTACATCTCGTAGATGCTTGTCAAGGCGAGTTACAGATGTTCATATCCACGTATTGGGGCATTGGTACTAGTCGTGGCTCACAAGACAAAGCCTAATAATGTGTCCAAGGTTTTTCAAACACCTCAGCCGATCTTCGTAGTCCGGGATTGGGAAAACCTCTGGCTCGTTGTCCTCCATCCACTTCTTCCAAGCAACCTCGGTTTTGCTAAAAGAGTCTTCCAGCTCACAGAACAGCTGAATTTGGTCGCGGCCAAAGCTTGTCCTGGACAGCTGTAATACGTTCAGCCATGTTTTAGAGTCCTGTCCTAGCCACTTGAATGGACAAGGCTGTTCAGCTTTCTCATCAAGGCCTGCAAACGAAAGGGCAAGCGTCTTGCTGATTGCAATGAACGCATTCCCCAGAATCTGCCCAGGGCTGATGTTGCACCACCGCTACAGACCTGGTTCAGGTTTAGAAATCTTTTGCTCACTGGGAATAAAGTGCTCACCTGCACCGCCGTTGAGAAGCACGGAAATATCTGAAGCTTGAAGTACCCCGTCAATCTGTAGCATTTTCAGTACTAACATCATTACGAACGTTTGCTTGTGCCTTTCGAAAAGCCCTCGGCAGACGTATCGGTACACCTGCATACAAGGCGTTCCACAACGACCAGCGAATGGGTTGCCGTGCCCTAAGGCTTGCGAGAAGAGGAGGTACATTCAAGGTTACCTGCTGCGTGCTGCCATAAAAAACGTTGGATTACAGCTACTGACGATCAGCAGCTGGCAGGCATTTTTCCAGTAACATGCACCTGGTAGGTCAGATACTCAACAATCTTTTCTACTCGCTTGTGGGTTGGCTGAGTCTTCTCCGACCGATAGATAGAAAGGTCAAATTGCTCAAGAAACTGTGCTAACGAGCTGTTGTACATCCAGCATATTAAGGACGCTTCAACCATGCAGAAATAGAGAACGGATCCTCGCGTTGCAACAGGTCGATACTGCTCGCGCTTCTCGTTGATCTAAATAGACGCAGAAGGTTGCCCACTCTAAGAGAGAATTCTGGCCTCTCGAAAGACTCCTAGCTCGTAAGGAGAGTCGTGTATGCTCTCTAGTGTTAAACCTCGTGAGTTAATGCATCGAAATGGCATATCGTAAGATCAGATGCGCATGGCTTTGACACTAGTCAGAAGACTGCCATCTCAAAGGACAAGACACCTTACAAGTTAATGCATCGAGCTGAAACATCCGGGGATCAAATGCGCATGGCTCTGGCACTGGCCAGAAGACTCCCACATCATATGAAGAGATTGTTGTGGCTTTTTGTGTTGATAGGTCATGGGTTAAAACATCGAGCTGGGGAGAAAGGGATACTGTGCTGAGATACCTCAGTTTTCTTTTCTTGCGCATCCTTAAGTCTTTTTTCTACTTCCTTGGCTTTGGCCTTTGTATTTGCAAGCACTTCAATGAGCTCCATATCATCTAAGAGGTTGCCCGACGAATGCGAAAGACGGTCCAGTAGCTGGCTATCTAGTTCTTTTAAAGCTTTCGTGTTTGCTGTTACGGATTCAAGCAATTGGTTAAGGGACTCTTCCAACGATCGCTGCTCCATGGACAAGACGCGACCAAGCAGCTGCTGCTCGAGACCTACGAAGACCACTCCACTTCATCTTACAGTAAGGCAGTTGACCCTTGGCATTTGCTAAACTGCTCAGCCTACATGGCTTGACACCTTCTATGGGAACGTTACAGCGTACATAGCTTGATACCTTTCATGGGAACGCCACAGCGTACATAGCTTGACACCTTTTATGGGAACGCCATGCTTATTCTTTTCTTAGCCTACCTTCATGCATAACAGCAAAGTCTATGATGGTGCACTTCGCGTTGATCTCAGGAGAAAAATGGGGATTTGCAAGCTTTGTTGTCATGTAGAGAGCAAAAGCTGGATTGTATTCCGCTTGCTGGTCCATGAAGGTGACATAGAGTCGTTTGCCCTTTTTAATGAACTGTTTCTCCAAAATTGGGTCTATCGTTTCCGGTACACAGTCTCCGACGTTTTCAATCAGTAACGGCAGGCCTTCCGAAAGGCAGAATTCCACCTTCTCTTTGAATCTGACAGAACGCACAAAAGGAATTAACGCCAAGGCGTTGCTGTCCGACGTTCCCATTCTTACTTCAGCATGAACATAAATGTAGCAGTTGGACTGTATCATGCTAAAAGCAACGAGGTGTGGGGATGTTCTAGGAAAGCGTTGTTATGTTTCTAGCACACAAAATCCGCGCTTCTATGCTCAAGCCAAGGTTATGTGTACGCAGCTGACCTTGGGTCTGTCGTTGCTGTTATGCACTGCATAGATCCCTTCATGCTCTTTTCCTCCTTTTTCCTGATCCAGTTTAGAGCCTGGCCCTGAGGATCTACCAGTAGGGGATATCGGTCTGATCGCGTTACAATAATGGCACTCTGCACCGACAGTTCGTCGGCCGGAAGTCCCTGCAAGTTCCACTCTCCTCTAGTTCCTTCATCAACAAGGAGGTCGACAATGTTGATGGACTCTGAGCAGGGAATTCCGTTATCCTTGCAATCTTTCACCATGCTCCTGTTCATGGAAAAGCAAAACAAATGCAGCGTGTGGTGGCCGGGGTCGCTATTGCTCTTCCATAATATTATGTTAATATGGAGGCAATACTGGGTATGTACAACATATTGACTAACTCCTTCCTAAGCTTCTCCCTATATTCTGCGTTGAAGGGACCGCAATACGAAACAAAACCAGCGGCCACGCATATGTCACCAACTAGGCACTTCCGTCGCTCAGCGAACGTGTTCGAATCTTCTGTCCTGGACCGCAAGCAACAAGCCCTTGAACGTGGAAAGAATGCCAGCTTATTATGTCTTTACACATGGCCCCGGCATATCCACAAGACAGATGTTTTCCAACAATAGCTTACCAGCGAGACTTTTCTCCTGCAAGCCCATTAATGAGTTTATTGGCCTGTTCTATCCGACGCTTGGTTGCCTGGGCCCGATGTTCCAGCTCTCTCTTTGATGCCAGAGCTTCCTGGAACTGCCTGTTAATTTCATCCAGCACGGCCTGGGCCTTCGTTAGCTCCTCCTCTGCTTCGCTAAGCTGGCGTAATGCTGCCTCAACCCTGTGCCGCGAGGTCACATAGTGCAAAGATGCTCTCGAACAGGCCAATCCCAGTCCGTGCGCAAGAGGGTATGTTTGAGTTGACTGGAAGTAGGTACAGGATATGTAAGAAAGGTGCTTTGGTCTTTCTAGCATGAGCATACCTGGAAGTCTGGACAGTCAAATAGTCCATTTTGGGCTTGACAATTTTTGTGGCCTCGTGATACATCACCATGGCTCCAACCCACTTACAAAGCCCTGCACAGCAAAATACTAAGGACCTAGTCGCGTCATGGCGGATTCCATTGCAGCGTGGCACATAAGGGATTGCCAGCTTTCTTGGAGCTCTGGCATTTCGAAAACGCAGGGGTTGTTAGACGGAGGATGTCTACTTTTCTTTGTAGACGATGCTGTTCATGCGGACCTTCAGCAGCATTGGAAGCCTTTTTAGCAACCGCCGGGTTGAAATGCTCAAGGTTGAGATAGGGCAACAGGAGTTCGCAGGTTTCATCATTGATGTTGTCCTTCTCTTTCTTTTTCATCATAGAGCACATAGCCGCATCTTGACAACTAGAAGTCTCACTTTCGTTTTCCCCCAATAGTTCCGTTGCTGATGCCCCCCAGTGACCCTCGCACATAGTTCAGTCGTACTCAGGCTGTTCAAAGCAGGAGCAGGGGTCGCGGACTGGGGAAATAAAGGTGCGGATTTTTGACTGACCCTCGAAAAATCGAAGAGGTTGGAAAGAAAGTGCACATCCGCCATCATTGCCTTGGCACTTTCGTCAAAGGAATCGTGAATAAAATCGAGTTGTTTCTTGTTGATCACTTTCAATTCCGGTTTCACATCTACCATTCTGTTTTGTAACAGAATAAGGACACCGTCGAAGACAAGACGAATAATATCTGAGGGTGTCTTCATTGTCTTCAACTCAACAATATCTTTTGCCGTGATTGACTTTACAGCATCTTCAGCTTCTCGGAGATACGGAAGCGCTGCTTGCAAATCGTTGTTGGCCTCTTCTTGTTCTCGCTGAATTTCCTCCTTGTTTTTCAAGCATTCGTCACGGAAGGCCGCCACCTAAACAAAGCACATTTATGTATAATTCGAAATGCTTCTGACAATTTTAGAGTTGAGCAGTTGTCAAGTAAAAATAAGGAAAAGTGCGTAACGAACGTCACAAAGCTGTCATACTGTATTGAGTACTATGTACTAATTGTTTCGCCCCAGCTGACCCCTTGACTTTTCTTCTCGGCCTTGGCAGACTCGCTTTGGGCCTTGGTCAGCAGCTGGTTAGTCTGAATCTCAGATTCTTGCAGCTTTTTCTCTTCAGCTTTGAGTTGCACTTTCATATGCTTGATATCTTGAGCAGCCTGATTTAGCTTCTTCAAGCCTACGTTGACGCTGCATCATACAGGCACCGAGGTATGAACAGTCGAAATACGCTCAATTTGCCGCTGCGTTTTAAAGTCTCTGGTACTCGCCTTTCCAAACGCAGAAGACATTTGTACTGGATTTTGTGTTTTCAAACTGCAGCCTGTCATGGGCAGTACCTGCGCTCGAGATTGTTGACTTCATCAAACTTTTCCGTGTAAACCTTCTTGTAGAAGTTAATAAAAGAAAGGTAGGATTTTGGTGTGACGTACACGTGGCGCCGCATTTTTCGGAAGTAAGCATTGCAAGTTTTATTTACCTACGATATTCGGCAGCAATAATGCAGTCACATCCTGCTACCGGAGGCGCATGCCTAAAAACAAGATTCCTGCTCCCTCTTCGAGAGAGTAGGCAGCGAGCACCTTTGTAATAATGTTGCTCACATTATTATGTACATTTCCCATAACATTGTAGAGTATGAGCTTTTTTTCAGGGCTTGCGTCGATTTCAAATTTATCCAGAAAGCTGGAGGACACAGCCACCAAGGCAGCCTCAGGCCACGGCAAGAACCAATCAATTGTTGTGCAACTAAAAAGCCCTGGAAACTTCTGTGCTCGTTCTGAAATACAACAAACAAGACAGACACACACGCTTTCTTTGAAGTCCAACCGAACAACCACCGATAAGCTTCACCTTCTGCACAGCGGTACCTGCTCAACGCAACCTCTGATCATTTGAAAAACTTAGCTAGTCTTTTGTTATTAACGAGTAAAGCTTACCTGAAAATTTGTTGCTTAATGGTGAAAAGCAAAGCACGACGTGCAGATTGGCCCTGACGCGATCGAGGAAAAAGTTATACAGGTTTGTCATTGTTTCTTCCACATGCGGACACTCCTTAATAAAATCGGCTCTTCTGTCGGCAACCATCGCTGCGAGGTACGTACGCCCACAAGTCGGCCCGGCAAAACTATTTCTGCAACGGGAAGCGAAAACAACTCTACAGGATAAAGAGCGCGCTCTGGTTCGTTGCGACGCTCTTAAGCTGGAGGCGAATTACGTCAGACTGACCGTCCATTTCGTCCTTAGCAAAAAGGCCTGATATTTCCCCGGTGGAGAGGAATGAGTTGAAGTACTCCAAAAACCCCTCGCTTTTAATTTCTAGATCTGTCAGAAGAAATGTCATTTGCTGATTTTTCTGGCCAGTATTCACATAGAGGCCTCGGAAGTCGTCAAATAGAGCGCCATCGTTGTACGTCTTCGTAATCGCAATCTGGAACTGTGCGTGCCCAGCTATGAAAGATGCCAACCTCGTCAATGATTGTTTGCCCGATCCGCCGACACCAACCAGCATTGCTGAACCCCTTGGCGTCTGCGTCAAAAGAAAAAGCACATGCAGATTTTGGAAGTAGCTTTCAACGACCGAATAAAGGGCACTGCGTTTGTGGCGTCACTCAATGATACTGCGTGGATGGCTTGCCTGGATGATTCTTGAAACTATCATTAAGTGAGCCAGTGCATCGTCAAATAATACTAATTGCGCTGCCTTTGCCGGGTTTTCATCATTGAATTGCTGTAGATACTCCATTGCTCGGTCCCGGACCAATTGAAGGCTTGGCACTGGTTCGTATATCTTCTTCGGTGGTAGCAATTCCCCGGATTCGTCTTCACAAGGCTCTCGAAGGAAATCAGCAAACCTGTGAAACAGTGCGATATATGCAGCCATACAAAAGCTAACTTTCTGCAAGTTTCAAGAGACTTTCAAAGGTGGCAACGTTCTCGCGTCGTTTCCTGTCGACTCCTTCATGGCAGCAAGCCGATATTGTGATCAGCTTGCACATCCAAGACTTAGCCAATTATTTGTTCAGGCGTGGTCTGCAGGCATGTAAATTTTTAATTACCATTTCGTATCGATGGCGGTTTTTGAGAGCACTGGCCCAAAATGTTTGCTACAAGAATCGTTCACCGCTTTCTCAACAACATCCTTATCGATCTTCCTACAGAGCTTGTCTGCCAAAACTCGAACGCATTCATGCTTCCAGAGCCAGAGGAAGCGTTCACACGTGTTAACAACTTCAATGGAACAGTTTAGAATTCCTTGGAAAACACGAGACAGGTCGCGTAAATTAAAGATGTAATGGAAGCGACTTGGAGTGGGCAACAGAGATTTCTTAACTTCGAGCCATACATCAATCGTTGCCTGAGTCAGCTTTGATGACATGTCGACTACCTAGAAAGCAAATGAGGCAACAAGAAAATCAAGTTACACATAGAAGTGCGAAAACTGCCGCAAACACGCAGGCAGCCGGCAGAGATAATGCTAAATCTCTTACCAGAGGAATGGCACCGTTCTTCAAAGTAATCCTGCTTCTGAGCATTGCTCCATATATGTTGTCCACAGACGTCAAAGATGGCAATATCATGTTCAGCGAAAAGAATTTTGACTTCAGCCGGTTTGAAATATCATTGCGTCCACCACCGGGCCGGTTCATGGCTCCGATATACTGAAGGCCAATAATACTTTTGAAGTCTCCCCTACAAGCGGATTAGCAAGCACAGCCTGCAAATGTGATCAAAAACCGTATCCTTCTCTTGAAGTTACCTTGCTTTGTAGCTGAGTCTGATCCGGCCTGGGGAACATTTGGGAGTTTCAATTTCACCTCTTGTCTTTCTCCAAGAAGTAGAAGCCTCCCTGCTCGATAAGCTGTCTCAAGAGCTCCAGTGTCACTTGGTCACCCCACGCATTCACGAATGGCATTGACATGTCGTCTAGGAAAAAGATCATGCGCTTCCCTCCTGGTGGGCAATAGGTCTTCCCTGTTTTACGCTCAAGATTAGATTCAATGGTTTGCTGAAATCTTTCAGGTAGTGTGGCAGATGACAAGTTAACTCGCTTCCACAGCGTTTTGTTTGCATCAAGTTTAGCCAGGAACATTAGGACAGTGGACGTCTTTGCAGTTCCCGGACCACCGAGCAAGAGCACAGACTGAAAAGACGGGGGATTTCGCGATTGGGGCAGGTCAGACATATGTCGCAGTATGCATTCAGCCCTGCATAACATATTTCGCAAAGAACGACACGACGTTGCCTTTTGTTTCTTTGTAAAGGCAAGCTACTGGGCTCCTCAATGACTGCTTGCCACAATATATTTATAAGGTGATTCACTTTTGGACGCACCTCTCGGAGTCAAGGGTTGGTATTAGAATGGAAGAGAATGAAAAAACTCCTTTTGGAGGTGTCCAGTCCGGAGCCGCCCATTTTTGAAATTTTTTTGTCTTCGGATCGACAAAGTAGTCAAATATAGTAAGTCCCGCTTCGCACTGGTGAGATGAGCACACCTTCTCAAATAAAAAGTTGTTAAACTTGAGCCTGTCTTCTGGTTCAAACAAACCGCCGCAGGACCACGCAACGGCATACAGCATAATGTTTTCATAATCTTGGGCCGCCAGCGCTTCGTTTCCTATTTCGTGAGATCTCAGTATGCTTGTAAGCAAGTTAAGCAGTTGGATTGTCATCACCACTTGTGTTGTATGCATCACGTGGGTGCATTCCCGCAGCGTGAACTCGAACAGATTCGAAGAGTATATATACCTGCTCACACCATTATGGGGTGACACGGTGGACAAAAAGTTCCCTAACATGGCATTCCTTATTGGACAAAAGACTGGGCTGTAGCCCAAACGGTTCTTTTTGTGTGCAACATAGTGACACTACTGATCAATCTTAGGAAAGCACTGGCCACGCACTTCTCAAATAGCTCTTTCAGGATTTTAGCTTTGTTTGGTCCTTCAGGTCCTTCGGAGACAAGCCGCTTTAGCCAGCTGTCGATTAGTGGCTTCCACCCCAAATTCGAGGCAGAGACAAAGATTATACCCGCCCGACTCACAGTTGCAGGAGATGCGTTGTTCAGGTTTTCTACTTCGAAGACAATCCTGAGGTTTATGTAAACGAAGATAACCATCCGATAGGGACCATCAAGAGGATCTTTAAAGCAAACGAAGGGGTAAAGGTTTTTGGTACGTGTCAGCAGGTAAAAGAGCGCCTGATAGTTTGCGGTTATCGTTTTCTTCTGACTTTTCTACCACCATTAGGGTACCTCGTATTTTCAGTCATTGGGATGCGATCGTTGTTTGCCAGTGTTAAAATCTTGTTGTCGTCCAACACTGTGTTGAGATTTTCAATCCATATGGCGTCAACAGGGCCGTCACAGGTTATCCAAGTGTTAAATTTTAACGAGCGATTGTTATACCGCGACCACATCCACGCAAAGATACCTGGGGTCCATTCATCAGATATAGGGTCTTTGACACCGTACATCTGTTGGGCAGTAACTGCCTTTGGGTTCATTGTTACAATACGCGTTTGCTGCCCAATTGCTGTCAGTGCTGCTGCGAGCGTATTGGCTATTGTCGTCTTCCCGGAACAAGAGTTTCCAACGAGCATAAATCCATGCCGGACCACCGAAGTCTGCAAAGGCAACGAAGGTTGTTCAGTAGATTGTTACTAAAATTGGAACCCACAGGGACCGCGAGCAGAAGCAGCACGGAGTAAAATGTATCTTGCAGTTTACCTCATATAACTGCAAAATTTTGATCAAGAACTCATCTGTTCGAACTAGACCACGTTTTTTGAGCTCCTCCACAACAGCGTTTTCCACTTCCTGGTATACTTTTTTCGGTGGGCTCGCCTGGCGAGGGAAAATGTCATTTAGTAGTGACAGAAAAAGAGGAACATCATCCGCAACTAGTTTGGACAGGTTCATGTCACGAAGTGTTCTGTGAGCAATCAGTCCACACCGGAAGCTCGTGTCCCTGCTGTGAAATGGGAAAAGGATCAGCGGTTCACTTTTTCTGGTTTTTTCCTTAGTTATCATTTCCTGCCTGCACCGGTATACCTCATCATGAGCATCTCTTCGTCGGAATCTGGCTCGCTACGCTTGGTTGCTCCAGCAGTTCTAAGAACAGATAGGATATTTCTCAGACCAAAATCGTAGTGTCGCTGCTTTGACAGTTGTTCCTCGCACAAGCCGTACAACACCTTAAATTTTTTTGACAGATTGTCAATATCCAAGTATCCGACTGATGCCAGCTTAACCTGCAAGAAGTTGAGCACCTCAGCCGTCATTACCATTATGATATATACGCATTTAAACTATTAACCCCCTGAAGTCTAGCTTTGCAACTAATGTAGCGTGCTCCGCTAAGACGTTGCCATAAACATATTCTCTGCTAAGATTTGTGAGCTCGGATGTGATCAAGAATAGTTTATTTGGTAGTCTCTTCTACAATGATTTTGAGGAGCAGAGCATGTGAT
The DNA here is from genome assembly GCA_000826945.1 of Eimeria nieschulzi. Classification (NCBI taxonomy): domain Eukaryota; phylum Apicomplexa; class Conoidasida; order Eucoccidiorida; family Eimeriidae; genus Eimeria; species Eimeria nieschulzi. The sequence goes on from JRZD01020018.1 coordinate 21,918, forward strand.
CTGTGATATGCTCCTGTTCACCTTTATGATAATCTGCCTGTCTGGCACCATCATGGATACACTTCTAAAAAGAACCTTTAAGTTTTCCGGCAGTTCTTGCCTGCCTGCGTAGCCAGGGTTCATAGTGATGAAATATGCTGTAGTCGGGACGAGCTTGATAGGTGCAGACTCCCCCGGGAACAGAAATGTTTTAAGCGCTTGCTTTTTCGCCATAGTTATGGACTCGATCTGCGTTTAATCAAATAAAACAATTTGGAGCGAAATAGTTTCATTAAACAAGACAGCTATTCGCTGGGTACGTCCAAAACTCATGTCAGTCAGGAGTCTTTTGTGTGCCTGCTGAAGACTTTGTTAAGCAACAAGTGATATGAAAGGCCAGTAACTTTTACACTTTTGCTAGCATCACCTCTAAGATAAATCACAGCTTACCTGCATGGCGACGACAGACAAGACCTCAAGATCAATCCGGTTGAATTCGTCAAAGCATCCCCACAAGCCACTTTGACACAGTCCTTTGAATATCTTTGCCATGTCACTAAACCGATGTTGGTCCGAACAGTTAGTAACTACCACAAAAACGCCGACAGTTCGTCCCATATCTTTCACTGTCTCAGTTTTCCCAGTTCCAGCCGGACCTGCTGGTGCTCCTCCGTAAAACATACCAAGGGCTTGAGAGCAGGTCAAGTAGCACCTGCATGAAGTAGCACGTGCTGAACTAAAACAACTAAGTAACATAAACAGATAAGCATGCGTTTCTGCACCACGGTTACCGACTTCTTCTATCTCAACCAACGGTGCCACACGGCTGAAAAAGTTACACTTGCCTGTCCGTTAATGGTGTGATTGCCAGACGCTCCTTTACACCTAGGTATTCGTAGCAGTAAGAAAATTCGACATCAGCAATTGATATCAGTGCACTTTCAGTGTCATTGTTCCAGTATAGACGGGTCTGTTTGAGCCATTCAAAGTCACTGGCATCCTTAACACGGTGTTCTTTGACTTTCTTCCAAATATCTGCAAAAACGTCTCGCTGCATAAGCAGAGATGACAGCAACCACAGTGCAGTAAAAGCAGAACGTTGCTTGTGTAACCACGAACGGTTTTATTTTCAAGTCAGTGCCTTCCCCAGAAGGCACAAAAAATAATGGGAGAAAAGAAAGTGGAACTTGTGCTTTGAAGCGCCTGAGCTCCATCTTGCCACGACATGCAATCGCAAGTGTTCTGTTTAAGGTTTACCTGGTGAACGTGAATGGTGACAAGAGTTTCGTATTTGGTACGGTTGAGGCTTGTTCCAAGGTCAGAGAGGCAGCACTGCACTAAGTCGGACATTATTGTGGCAAAAGTTTTGCTTGTCTGAGCCATAGCAGTTCTGTCGCGTTCTCTAGACATCTTGTCCAAGGCTTCTTGGCAGTCAGCCGTCCAGACCATTTGAATTCCCAGAAGAGCAACCTAAATGCAATAGGGTACAGTACACGTTGACTCAAAACGAGTAATGGTCTTGTTCCCATTTTTTGTCAGCATCCAAAACACGCTCCTTCGTACATCTTGGTCCTTACATGTCATCTCCACAACCCCATCAAAAGGCAGTGGCTCAAAAAACATACCTGGGCAATATATTTGTCGCAGAATTCCCTTAGCGTCATCTGATTATATATGGAGCCAGATTCATGGGCAGCGTATTTGCATTCTCTCCGAACGGATAGTTGCATTTGTGACTCTAGAGTGCGCAGCCAGTCCTCAATGTTTCCCTCTACCTTTACTGGTGTGCTCAGTGGTACTACCTCCTCCGCCAATCCAGAAACGGTTTTGATCGCAGTAATCTTTTTCCGATCAGTCCTGTCAAGATCAACCTGCGGCGAGGCGCGTAGAGAAAAGCAACCATGCTAACTTCAAGTGCCTTTACTGCTCGAGCTTCCACTGGTAGTGGGAGCTGACACATGCGTTTGTATTAGATCAGTTACGCTACTCGCATACTCTTGAGATTGCGTCAAAGAGCTTTTCTAAGTCATCTTGCACTGTTTCTGCATCAGTTCCCTGAGATAAAATTTTTAATAGGACTGGGTTTGAGACAAAATAAAACCTTGGGAACTTGTTGCGCTTTCCCTCAAGGTAGGACTCCAATGACTTTTGACAACTTTCGAGCCCGGAAAAGAGTGCAGGAAGAAGTTGTCGCAGGAGTTCGTTTTGACAGCACTCCACAACAATTAGCGTGTCCGACGCCCTTGCCATAATTCTTGTCTGTAGAGTCAGCCGCACAATATCACAGCGTCCATGCGAAGTGATGCCGCAACTGAGTCACCAAATTTCTGTGGAATCCCACAACGAGGTCCGGTGTTCTGAGACCCAGGTAGATTTTTCTGGCCACGTTTGTGGCCGCCTAACCCAGTCCTTGTCAATTGCGTGGAATCTTTTGGCTTCTGCGGGCATCTGCTTCGCGATATCTCCACCAGTAAAAACTGGCTCCAACGACGTCCATAGGACCTGAACCTTTGTCCAGCTTTCAATTGTGTCTAAAGAAGAAATGGAATGGCATCACAATATGGCTAGAAAAATCAGAAGCAAGCTGCTTCTGGCTACAGACAATTCCTTTTCATATAGCACTAGGGGGCAAGCCTTTGGACTTGGACTTGCCTGCCACATCCGAGAGCGTACTGAGCATATTTACCACTCTCTCCTTAAATGGCAGCACGTGCCGCATGGAATTCATAGTGTTTAATGTCATCTGTGATTCTTCTAGTTGTTCCTGGATTTCCGCTACTCTACTGCCTTGCAGGATACAGTTGTAGTCACTGAGGGAGTAGCAGGCATATTGGGCCTAACAAGGGGCACGCTTAATCATAATCACGTAGTATCCTGTGAATCAGTGGATACACCATTAAGCGGCTTGGTGTTTCCTTCTAGCTTCAGCGAATGCGAGCCAAAACTCATTGTCAGAGCCATCGAGGACGTCAAAATCTTCTACTATGCAGCTTCTTACCGAGTTTTCCATTTCCCGAATTCAAACATGCATGTCTTCCAAAGATTTTCTATGTCCGTCAGCTTTCCTTCAATCACCAATTGCTTGTCGGCCGACTCACAAATGTCGAAGATATCGTCCTACAGCCAAGCATGAGTTTTATTGGAGGCGTAGTACGTCTACAACCGTCTTACGTGCTCTTTGGAGAAAACATGCGTCGCCATCAAGGGCATGGTGAACGGTGACATCTTAGACTTGATCATTCTCTGCATATTACTGTTACCTTGTACTGAAGCAAATCCGCCTCAATAAGGGCTTGCAGGCGCGTCATTTCGTTGTCGATTCCAAGATACCTTCCAGTAATTTCCTCTACTTGCTTCCAATGACGCTGCACAATAGAATTCTTACTTAGCTCTTTCAGGAGAGGGAGGACCTGAGGCATCAACATGCGCTCCACTCGCCATAGCAAGATACCTTGTAGGAAGTACTTACGCTGCCCAAAGCGATATCGTAGGGTTGCTTACTTCTCGAAAGTCATCGATTTCCTTTTTAAGCTCAGCAAATGCATCTGAAGTCTTGAGTTGCTTGGGCAGTTTCTTACAAGCGTCTGAAAAGTATTGAATCCTTTCCGCCATAGTTGGAATTTGTGGAGGAGCTTCAGTCCATAAGATGTCTTTCCACTCTTTAATTGTGTCGACAACCTGTGCAGTATTCAGTAAAGTTTAATGCTCTTTGCTTGGTTTTGTAATCATGTTTGCCTTTTTTCAAATCAAGTACTCAAGTAATACAAGGTTTTCTGCTAAGCAAAATTATTGGCCGACCGACCTGTACGTAGATGTCGTAAAGCAATGTCAAATTTGCGATTTCCTTTTTTGTTTGCTCAAGTTCTGGGTACGCCTGGTGTGGGAACCCAAAAAGCTCTTCTCCAGCATAGTATATTTCCTGCTTTCTGGCTCGGACATCGCATTCTGCTTTGAATCGTTTGACTCGTTCGACGGCATCCCTACCAACCACAAAAAGGAGTGCAAAACAGACGCAGGTAGTTCTTCTGATGCTAGTGGTGTTGTTGGGAGGAACTAACGACTGTGCCAGCTATCCCGGTAAGCTCACACGCACAAAGCTCGGTATGGCCAGCCGTCCTATGGTCGCTCACCTTGGCT